>CM038147.1:381577619-381751626 GCA_021437245.1 Aegilops speltoides | reverse complement strand
CGGCACCTCCGAGTTCGGCACGTTCAGCTCGATGGCGATCCCGGGCTCCGATCCGGCAAAGCTTGGGGTTGAGTTCCGCCGACACGATAAGCGTGGTAGCGATGTTGATGTTCTCTGGTAGCGAGCTTCGCCTAAACTCTGCGACAATATGACCGAGGTGGAATATGGTGGAGGGGGCACACTTTACAGCTAAGGAACGTCAGTAGATCAACTTGTGTGTCTATGGGGTGCCCCCCGCCCCATATATAAAGGAGCAAGGGGAGGCGGCCCGGCCCTTGGAGAAGCGCGCAAGGAGGAGAATCCTCCTCCTAGTAGAATGGGACTCCTCCTTTCCTACTCCTACTAGGAGGAAGGAAGGGAGAGGGAAGGAAGGGGCACCCCCTCTAGTCAAGTCGGACCCGGAGGGGGCCTTGACCCATCTTTAGTGAAGGAAATATGCCTAGAGGCAATAATAAAGTTATTATTTATTTCCTTATATCATGATAAATGTTTATTATTCATGCTAGAATTGTATTAGCTTAGGAAACATAATACATGTGTGAATATATAGACAAGCAGTGTCACTAGTATGCCTCTACTTGACTAGCTTGTTAATCAAAGATGGTTATGTTTCCTAACCATGGACAAAAGTTATTATTTGATTAACGGGATCACATCATTAGTTGAATGATCGATTGACATGACCCATTCCGTTAGCTTAGCACTTTCGATCGTTTAGTATGTTACTATTGCTTCCTTCATGACTTATACATGTTCCTATGACTATGAGATTATGCAACTCCATTTACGGAGGAACACTTTGTGTGCTACCAAGCGTCTGGCATGGCTGGGTGATTATAAAGGTGCTCTACAGGTGTCTCCAAAGGTACTTGTTGGGTTGGCGTATTTGAGATTAGGTTTGTCACTCCGATATGTCGGAGAGGTATCTCTGAGCCCTCTCGGTAATGCACATCACTTAAGCCTTGCAAGCATTGCAACTAATGAGTTAGTTGCGGGATGATGTATTACGGAGCGAGTAAAGAGACTTGCCGTAGCGAGATTGAACTAGGTATTGGATCTAGAAGATCGAATCCGAGCAAGTAACATACCGATGACAAAGGGAACAGCGTATGTTGTTATGCGGTTTGACCGATAAAGATCTTCGTAGAATATGTAAGGACCAATATGGGCATCCAGGTCCGCTATTGGTTATTGACCAGAATAGTTCTAGGTCATGTCTACATAGTTCTCGAACCGTAGAAGTCCTTGCAACAATGTTTGATGCGGTTATATTATGAGTTTATGAGTTTTGATGTACGAAGGAGTTAGTCCGGATGAGATCGGGGACATGACGAGTCTCGAAATGGTCGAGACATAAAGATCGATATATTGAGCGACTATATTGGAGTTGGAAGGTTCAGTGATTGGGTATTTTTGAATCTGGGAGAGTTGAGAATTCGAGGAGAAGTATTGGGCCTTATTGGGCCTGTGAAGAGAGGGCTGCCTAGGGCAGGCGCGCCTGCCTAGTCGGGTGGACTAGGGAGGGGCGCAACCCTCCTTCCTTCCTTCTCTCTTCCCTTCCTAGTCTCCTACTCCTACTACATGGAAGGACCCCTAGTTGGACTAGGAAGGGAATCCTACTCGGTGGGAGTAGGACTCCCCATGGCGCCCCTCATAGGGCGGCCTCCTTCTCCCTCCCTCCTTTATATCTGAGGCGGGGGCACCCATGGACACACAAGTTGATCTACGGATCGTTCCTTGGCCGTGTCGGTGCCCCTTCCACCATATTCCACCTCGGTCATGTCGTCGCGGAGTTTGGCGAAGCCTGCTTGCCGTAGAACATCATCATCGTCACTGCGCCCGTCGTCTTGTGGAACTCATCTCGGAGCTCGGCTGGATCGGAGGCGAAGATCGTCATCGAGGTGAGCGTGTCGAGAACTTCGGAGGTGCGTCGTTCGGTGCTTGGATCGGTCGGATCGTGAAGGCGTCGACTACATCAACCAGCGTTGTCATAGCGCTTCCGCTTCGGTCTCTGAGTGCGTGGACAACCTCTCCCTCTTGTTGCTATATCATCACCATGATCTTGCGTGTGCGTAGGAATTTTTGAAATTACTCGTTCCCCAATGATGGTATCGAGCCTAGGTTTTATGGTTTGATGTAATATGCGAGTAGAACACAAGTGAGTTGTGGGTATACAGCCATACCTCGGGCGGGCAGGCTTGGGCCTAGCCAAGCTTAAGCAAAAACCGGGCCAGGCCGGCCGTAGCCGACCAGCGGGCTGTTTTTGGGCGAGCAGCCCAAACACCTAAAGCCGTCGGGCCGGAAACGGCGACCTTGAGGCGCGCAAAATGATGGGCGGGGCATTCCGACCCGAGACTCAAAATCTAGGCGAGCCGGCCGGCGGCGTCGATTTGGGCGGGTCGGACTTCCGGCCGGGGCGGCCGTACAGCTTCCATGGCGGTATAGTTGTGGGCGATATAAGTCATCTTGCTTACGACATGTCATACTTTGGTTGGTATTGTTGGATGAAGCGGCGGACCGACATTACAGCGTCGCTTCTGTGAGGCTGGTTTACCGTTGTGCTTTGCACCACGGTGACTAGCGGTGTCGGTTTCGTAACTTTAGTTGAACGAGTGTGGCTCGCCGGTCCTTGCGAAGGTTAAAACAGCATCAACTTGACAAACTATCATTGTGGTTTTGATGCGTAGGTGAGATTGGTTCTTGCTTAAGCCCGTAGCAGCCACGTAAAACTTGCAACAACAAAGTAGAGGGCGTCTAACTTGTTTTGCGGGGCATGTTAATGATGTGATATGGTAAGGCGTGATGCTATATTTTATTGTATGAGATGATCATGTTTTGTAACTTGAAGTTATCGGCGGTGGCGAGAGCCATATGGTTGTCGCTTTATTGTATGAAATGCAAGCGACACGTAATTGCTTTACTTTATCACTAAGCGGTAGCGATAGTCGTAGAAAGCAATAGATGGCGTAGCGACAGCGATGCTCGATGGAGATCAAGGTGTCGGCGCGGTGGCGATGGTGATCATGATGGTGCTTGGAGATGGAGATCACAAGCACAAGAAGATGATGGCCATATCATATCACTTATATTGATTGCATGTGATGTTTATCTTTTATGCATCTTATCTTGCTTTGATTGCGGTAGCATTTTAAGATGATCTCTCACTAAAATTATCAAGTAGTGATCTCCACAGTATGCACCGTTGCCAAAGTTAGTTGTGCCTAGACACCCGTGATGATCGGGTGTGATAAGCTCTCGTCCATCTACAAGCGTGTGCAAGCCAGTTTTGCACAGCGGAATACTCGGGTTAAACTTGCGAGCCTAGCATATGCGGATATGGCCTCGAACACGGAGACCGAAGGTCGGCGTGAATCATATAGTAGATATGATCAACATAGTGATGTTCACCATTGAAAACTACTCCATCTCACGTGATGATCGGTTATGGTTTAGTTGATTTGGATCACGTGATCACTTAGATGACTAGAGATGTACGTCTAAGTGGGAGTTCTTAAGTAATATGATTAATTGAACTTAAATTTATCATGAACTTAGTCTGGTAGTATTTTGCAAATTATGTTGTAAGATCAATAGCTTGCGTTGTTGCTTTCATATGTTTATTTTGATATGTTCCTAGAAAGCTGTGTTGAAAAATGTTAATAGCAATGATGCGGATTGGATCCGTGATCGAGGTTTATCCTCATTCTGCCTGAAGAATTATGTCCTTGATGCACGCTAGGTAGCGAGACCTATTGCGGGAAGCGGATCTGAGGCGTTATGAGCGTTTGGCTAGCTCAATATGATGACTACTTGATAGTTTTGTGCACCATGCTTTATGGCTTAGAATCGGGACTTCAAAGATGTTTTGAACATCATGGACCATATGAGATGTTCGAGGAATTGAAGTTAATATTTCAAGCAAATACCGAGTTGAGAGATATGAAGTCTTGACAAGTTCTATAGCTAAAAGATGGAGGAGAATCGCTCAACTAGTGTGCATGTGCTCAGATTATGCAGGTACTTCAATCGCTTGAATCAAGTGGGAGTTAATCTTCCGGATAAGATAGTGATTGACAGAATTCTCTAGTCACCATCACCAAGTTAGTAGAACTTTGTGATGAACTATAGTATGCAAGGGATGATGAAAATGATTCCGAGTTTTTCATGATGATGAAATCGATGAAGGTAGAATTCAAGAAAGAACATCAAGTGTTGATGGTTAACAAGACCACTAGTTTCAAGAAAGGGCAAAGGGATGAAGGGAACTTCAAGAAGAGCGGCAAGCAAGTTGTCACTCCTGCGATGAAGCCCAAAGCTGGACCATAACTGGCTGAGTGTTTACCTGCAAAGGGACTGGTCACTAGAAGCGAGAACTACCCCAAATATTTGGTGGATAAGAAGGATGGCAAAGTAAACAAAGGTATATTTGATATACATGTTATTGATGTGTACTTTACTAGTGTTTATAGCAACCCTCGGTATTTGGTACTGGTTAAGTTGCTAAGAGTAGTAACTTCGAAGCAGGGAGTTGAGAATAAGAGAAACTAGTTAAGGGTGAAGTGACGATGTGTGTTGAAAGTAGTTTCAAGATTGATATGATCATCATCGCACACTCCCTATACTTTCGGGATTAGTGTTGAACCTAAATAAATGTTATTTGGCGTTTGCATTGAGCATGAATATGATTTGATCATGTTTATTGCGATCGGTTATTCATTTAAAGTTATAGAATAAATTGTTATTACATTTACATGAATAAAACCTTATATGGTTACACCCAATGAAAATGGTTTGTTGGATCTCGATCGTGCGATACACACATTCATAATATTGAAGCCAAAAGATGCAAAGTTAATAATGATAGTGCAACTTATTTGTGTACTTGCCATTTAGGTCATATCGATTAAAGCGCATGAAGAAACTCCATAAAGATGGATTTTAGAATCACTTGGTTATGAATCATTTGATGCTTACGAACCGTGCCTTTTGGGCAAGATGACTAAAACTCCGTTCTTGAACAATGGAATGAGCTCTTGACTTATTGGAAATAATACATCTTGATGTATGCGAGACCAATGAGTATGAAGGCTCGTGGCAAATATCGTTATTTTCGACCTTCACAAGATGATTTGAGCGGATATGGGTATATCTACTTGATGAAACATAAGTGCTGAAATAGTTGAAAGGTTCAAAGAATTTGAGTGAAGTGGAAAAATCATCGTAACAAGAAAATAAAGTTTCTGCGATCGATCGCAAAGGCGAATATTTGAGATTCTGAGTTTGGTCTTCAACTAAAACAATGTGAAATAGTTTCACGATTCCGCCACAGAACACCACAACATTATGGTGTGTCGAGCGTTATGTCGTACTTTATTGGATATAGTGCGATCTATGATGTTTCTTCTTGATTTACCATTGTCATTTTGGGTTATGCATTAGAGGCAACTGCATTCACGTTAAAGGGCACCATCTAAATCCGTTGAGGCGACACTATATGAGCTGTGGTTTAGCAAGAAACCCAAGTTATCGTTTCTTAAAGTTTGGGGCTGCGATGCTTATGTGAAAAAGTTTCATCTGATAAGCTTGAACCCAAATCGAGAAGTCGTCTTCATAGAATACCCAAAGGAAATAGTTGGGTACACCTTCTATCACAGATTCGAAGGCAAGA
This sequence comes from Aegilops speltoides, assembly GCA_021437245.1. Taxonomy (NCBI): domain Eukaryota; kingdom Viridiplantae; phylum Streptophyta; class Magnoliopsida; order Poales; family Poaceae; genus Aegilops; species Aegilops speltoides. Next base: position 381,745,958 of record CM038147.1, on the reverse strand, counting down.
TATTAGTTGCTAAAATAAATCCTTTCTAGAAGGAGTTTCTCTCGAAAGAAGTGAGTGGGAGGAAAGTAGAAGCTTGATAAGGTAATTTGTACCTTCTCCCGAATTGGAAAATAGTTCATCACGAAATCAGTTCGGTGATTCCTACACCAATTAGTGAGGAAGCTAATGATGATGATCATGAAACCTCGGATCAAGTTACTACTGAACCTCGTGGGTCTTCGAGTGCGGTCCGCACCCGGTGTGGTATGGTAATCCTGTTACGAAAGTCATGTTACTAGATCATGATAAACCTCGAACTATGAGGAAGCGATGATGAGCCCAGATTTTGCGAAATGGCTTGAGGCCATAAAATCGAGATATGATCCATGTATGAAAACAAAGTATGGACTTTGATTGACTTGCTCGATGATCGACAAGCCATGTTAAATAAATGGATCTTCAAGAGGAAGGCGGACAACGATAGTAGTGTTACTATCTACCAAGCTCGACTTGTTGCGAAAGGTTTTCAACAAGTTTAAGGTGTTGAATACGATGAGATTTTCTCACTCGTATCGATGCTTAAATCATGCGAATCATGTTAGCAATTGCCACATTTATGAAATCGGCAAATGGATGTCAAAACTGCATTCCTTAATGGATTTATTAAAGAAGAGTTGTATATGATGCAACGAGAAGGTTTTGTCAATCCTAAAGGTGCTAACAAAATGTGCAAGCTCGGTGATCCATCTATGGACTGGTGCAAGCATCTCGGAGTTGGAATATACGCTTTGATAAGTTGATCAAAGCATATAGTTTATATGGACTTACAATGAAGCTGTATTTACAATAAAGTGAGTGGGAGCACTACTGACCTTTACGATTAGTATATCGGTGACATATTGTTGATCGAAATGATGTAGAATCTTCTGCAAAGCATAAAGGAGTGTTTTAAAGGAGTTCTTTAAAGGAAAAGACCTCGATAAAGCTACTTACATATTGAGCATCAAGATCTATTGAGATAGATCAAGGCGGCGATAAGATTTTCAATGAGTACATACCTTGGCAAGATTTTGAAATAGTTCAAAATGGAGCAGTCAAAGAAAGAGTTCTTGCTGTGTTGCAAGGTATGAGATTGAGTAAGACTCAAATCCGACCACGGAGAAAATAGAAAGAGAATGAAAAGTCATTCCCTATGCCTCGATCATAGGTTCTATAAAGTATGCCATCTTGTGTGCGGATCTATTGTATACCACCTTTGAGTTTGGCAAGGGGTACAATAGTGATCTAGGGTAGATCACTTGTCGTGATCAAAATTATCCTTAGTGGAATAAGGATATGTTTCTCGATTATGGAAGTGAAAAAAGGTTAGGTGCGTAAAGGGTTACGTCGATGCAAGTTTTGACACCGATCTGGATGACACTCGGTCTCGATCTAGATACATATTGAAAGTGGGAGCAATTAGCTAGAGTAGCTCCGTGCGAGCATTGTAGACATAAAAATTGCAAAATACATAGCGGATCTGAATGTGAAAGACCGGTTGACTAAGATTCTCTCACAAGCAAAACATGATCACACCTAAGTACTCTTTGGGTGTTAATCACATAGCGATGTGAACTAGATTCTGAATCTAGTAAACCCTTTGGATGTTGGTCACATGGTGATGTGAACTATAGGTGTTAATCACATGATGATGTGAACTATCGATGTGAATCACATGGTGATGTGATCTAGATTATTGACTCTAGTGCAAGTGGGAGGCTGAAGGAAATATGCCTAGAGGCAATAATAAAGTTATTATTTATTTCCTTATATCATGATAAATGTTTATTATTCATGCTAGAATTGTATTAACAGGAAACATAATACATGTGTGAATATATAGACAAGCAGTGTCACTAGTATGCCTCTACTTGACTAGCTTGTTAATCAAAGATGGTTATGTTTCCTAACCATGGACAAAGAGTTATTATTTGATTAACGGGATCACATCATTAGTTGAATGATCGATTGACATGACCCATTACATTAGCTTAGCACTTTCGATCGTTTAGTATGTTGCTATTGCTTCCTTCATGACTTATACATGCTCCTATGACTATGAGATTATCAACTCCATTTACGGAGGAACACTTTGTGTGCTACCAAGCGTCTAGCGTGGCTGGGTGATTATAAAGGTGCTCTCTGGTGTCTCCAAAGGTACTTGTTGGGTTGGCGTATTTCAAGATTAGGATTTGTCACTCCGAATGTCGGAGAGGTATCTCTGGCCCTCTCGGTAATGCACATCACTTAAGCCTTGCAAGCATTGCAACTAATGAGTTAGTTGCGGGATGATGTATTCTGGAGCGAGTAAAGAGACTTGCCGTGCGAGATTGAACTAGGTATTGGATACAGCGAGCGAATCTCGGTCAAGTAACATACCGATGACAAAAGGAACAGCGTATGTTGTTATGCGGTTTGACGATAAAGATCTTCGTAGAATATGTAGGAGACCAATATGGGCATCGAGGTCCGCTATTGGTTATTGACCAAGAATACTTCTAGGTCATGTCTACATAGCACTGAAGCTGAGTGTTTACCTTTGCAAAGGGATTTGGTCACTAGAAGCAGAACTACCCCAAATATTTGGTGGATAAGAAGGATGGCAAAGTAAACAAGGTATATTTGATATACATGTTATTGATGTGTACTTTACTAGTGTTTATAGCAACCCCTCGGTATTTGGTCTTGGTTAAGTTGCTAAGAGTAGTAACTTCGAAGCGGGAGTTGCGAGAATAAGCGAAACTAGTTAAGGGTGAAGTGACGATGTGTGTTGAAAGTAGTTTCAAGATTGATATGATCATCATCTTTTACTCCTATACTTTCGGGATTAGTGTTGAACCTAAATAAATGTTATTTGGCGTTTGCATTGAGCATGAATATGATTTGATCATGTTTATTGCGATCGGTTATTCATTTAAAGTTATAGAATAAATTGTTATTACTGTTTACATGAATAAAACCTTATATGGTTACACACCCAATGAAAATGGTTTGTTGGATCTCGATAAATGCGATACACACATTCATAATATTGAAGCCAAAAGATGCAAAGTTAATAATGATAGTGCAACTTATTTGTGTACTTGCCATTTGGGTCATATCGATTGTAAAGCGCATGAAGAAACTCCATAAAGATGGATTTTGAGAATCACTTGGTTATGAATCATTTGATGCTTGCGAACCGTGCCTTTTGGGCAAGATGACTAAAACTCCGTTCTTGAACAATGGAATGAGCTCTTGACTTATTGGAAATAATACATCTTGATGTATGCAGACCAATGAGTATGAAGGCTCGTGGCAAGTATCGTTATTTTCGACCTTCACAAGATGATTTGGCGGATATGGGTATATCTACTTGATGAAACATAAGTGCAGAAATAGTTGAAAGGTTCAAAGAATTTGAGTGAAGTGGAAAAATCATCGTAACAAGAAAATAAAGTTTACTGCGATCGATCGCAAAAGCGAATATTAGAGTTCTGAGTTTGGTCTTCAACTAAAACAATGTGAAATAGTTTCACGATTCACGCCACAGAACACCACAACATTATGGTGTGTCGAGCGTTATGTCGTACTTTATTGGATATGGTGCGATCTATGATGTTTCTTCTTGATTTACCATTGTCATTTTGGGTTATGCATTAGAGGCAGTTGCATTCACGTTAAAGGGCACCATCTAAATCCGTTGAGGCGACACTATATGAGCGTGGTTTAGCAAGAAACCCAAGTTATGCGTTTCTTAAAGTTTGGGGCTGCGATGCTTATGTGAAAAAGTTTCATCTGATAAGCTTGAACCCAAATCGGAGAATGCGTCTTCATAGAATACCCAAAAGGAAATAGTTGGGTACACCTTCTATCCACAGATTAGAAGGCAAGATATTAGTTGCTAAAATAAATCCTTTCTAGAAGGAGTTTCTCTCGAAAGAAGTGAGTGGGAGGAAAGTAGAGCTTGATAAGGTAATTTGTACCTTCTCCCGAATTGGAAAATAGTTCATCAACGAAATCAGTTCGATGATTCCTACACCAATTAGTGAGGAAGCTAATGATGATGATCATGAAACCTCGAGATCAAGTTACTCTGAACCTCGTAGGTCTTCCAGTGCAGTCCGCACCGGTGTGGTATGGTAATCACATTACGAAAGTCATGTTACTAGATCATGATAAACCCTCGAACTATGAGAGCGATGATGAGCCCAGATTTTGCGAAATGGCTTGAGGCCATAAAATCGAGATATGATCCATGTATGAAAACAAAGTATGGACTTTGATTGACTTGCTCGATGATCGACAAGCCATGTTAAATAAATGGATCTTCAAGAGGAAGGCGGACAGCGATAGTAGTGTTACTATCTACCAAGCTCGACTTGTTGCGAAAGGTTTTCAACAAGTTTAAGGTGTTGAATACGATGAGATTTTCTCACTCGTATCGATGCTTAAGTCATGCGAATCATGTTAGCAATTGCCACATTTATGAAATCGGCAAATGGATGTCAAAACTGCATTCCTTAATGGATTTATTAAAGAAGAGTTGTATATGATGCAACGGAAGGTTTTGTCAATCCTAAAGGTGCTAACAAAATGTGCAAGCTCGGTGATCCATCTATGGTGGTGCAAGCATCTCGGAGTTGGAATATCACGCTTTGATAAGTTGATCAAAGCATATAGTTTTATATGGACTTACAATGAAGCTGTATTTACAATAAAGTGAGTGGGAGCACTCTGACCTTCGATTAGTATATCACGGTGACATATTGTTGATCGAAATGATGTAGAATCTTCTGCAAAGCATAAAGGAGTGTTTTAAAGGAGTTCTTTAAAGGAAAAGACCTCGATAAAGCTACTTACATATTGAGCATCAAGATCTATTGAGATAGATCAAGGCGGCTTGATAAGATTTTCAATGAGTACATACCTTGGCAAGATTTTGAAATAGTTCAAAATGGAGCAGTCAAAGAAAGAGTTCTTTTGTGTTGCAAAGGTATGAGATTGAGTAAGACTCAAATCCGACCACGGGAGAAAATAGAAAGAGAATGAAAAGTCATTCCCTATGCCTCGATCATAGGTTCTATAAAGTATGCCATCTTTGTGTGCGGATCTATTGTATACCACCTTTGAGTTTGGCAAGGGAGTACAATAGTGATCTAGGGTAGATCACTTGTCGTGATCAAAATTATCCTTAGTGGAATAAGGATATGTTTCTCGATTATGGAAGTGAAAAAAAGGTTAGGTGCGTAAAGGGTTACGTCGATGCAAGTTTTGACACCGATCTGGATGACACTCGGTCTCGATCTAGATACATATTGAAAGTGGGAGCAATTAGCTAGAGTAGCTCCGTGCGAGCATTGTAGACATAAAAATTGCAAAATACATAGCGGATCTGAATGTGAAAGACCGGTTGACTAAGATTCTCTCACAAGCAAAACATGATCACACCTAAGTACTCTTTGGGTGTTAATCACATAGCGATGTGAACTAGATTCTGAATCTAGTAAACCCTTTGGATGTTGGTCACATGGTGATGTGAACTATGGGTGTTAATCACATGATGATGTGAACTATCGATGTGAATCACATGGTGATGTGATCTAGATTATTGACTCTAGTGCAAGTGGGAGGCTGAAGGAAATATGCCTAGAGGCAATAATAAAGTTATTATTTATTTCCTTATATCATGATAAATGTTTATTATTCATGCTAGAATTGTATTAACAGGAAACATAATACATGTGTGAATATATAGACAAGCAGTGTCACTAGTATGCCTCTACTTGACTAGCTTGTTAATCAAAGATGGTTATGTTTCCTAACCATGGACAAAGAGTTATTATTTGATTAACGGGATCACATCATTAGTTGAATGATCGATTGACATGACCCATTACATTAGCTTAGCACTTTCGATCGTTTAGTATGTTGCTATTGCTTCCTTCATGACTTATACATGCTCCTATGACTATGAGATTATGCAACTCCCATTTACGGAGGAACACTTTGTGTGCTACCAAGCGTCTGGCGTAAGCTGGGTGATTATAAAGGTGCTCTCTGGTGTCTCCAAAGGTACTTGTTGGGTTGGCGTATTTCAAGATTAGGATTTGTCACTCGAATGTCGGAGAGGTATCTCTGGGCCCTCTCGGTAATGCACATCACTTAAGCCTTGCAAGCATTGCAACTAATGAGTTAGTTGCGGGATGATGTATTCTGGAGCGAGTAAAGAGACTTGCGATAGCGAGATTGAACTAGGTATTGGATACCGGCGAGCGAATCTCGGTCAAGTAACATACCGATGACAAAAGGAACAAGCATTATGTTGTTATGCGGTTTGACCGATAAAGATCTTCGTAGAATATGTAAAGACCAATATGGGCATCAGGTCCGCTATTGGTTATTGACCAAGAATACTTCTAGGTCATGTCTACATAGTTCTCGAACCCGTAGAGTCCCTTGCAACAAGGTTTCGATGGCGGTTATATTATAAGTTTATGAGTTTTGATGTACCGAAGGAGTTAGGAGTCCGGATGAGATCGGGGACATGACGAGAGTCTCGAAAAGGTCGAGACATAAAGATCGATATATTGGACGACTATATTGGAGTTGGAAGGTTCAGTGATTGGGTATTTTTAGAAATCTTGGGAGAGTTACGGGAATTCGTCGGGGAGAAGTATTGGGCCTTATTGGGCCTGCGGAAGAGAGGGCTGCCTAGGGCAGGGCTGCGCGCCTTGCCTAGTCGGGTGGACTAAGGGAGGGCGCAACCCTCCTTCCTTCCTTCTCTCTTCCCTTCCTAGTCTCCTACTCCTACTACATGGAAGGACCCTAGTTGGACTAGGAAGGGAATCCTACTCCGGTGGGAGTAGGACTCCCCATGGCGCGCCCTCATAGGGCGGCCTCCTCCTCCCTCCTCCTTTATATCACGAGGCGGGGGCACCCCATGGACACACAAGTTGATCTACGGATCGTTCCTTAGCCGTGTGCAGTGCCCCTTCCACCATATTCCACCTCGGTCATATCGTCGCGGAGTTTAGGCGAAGCCTGCGCGATAGAACATCATCATCGTCCTGCCGCCGTCGTCTTGTGGAACTCATCTCCGGAGCTCGGCTGGATCGGAGGCGGAGATCGTCATCGAGCTGAGCGTGTGCGAGAACTTCGGAGGTGCCGTCGTTCGGTGCTTGGATCGGTCGGATCGTGAAGACATCGACTACATCAACAGCGTTGTCATAGCGCTTCGCTTACTGGTCTCAGTGCGTGGACAACACTCTCCCTCTCGTTGCTATATCATCACCATGATCTTGCGTGTGCGTAGGAAATTTTTGAAATTACTCGTTCCCCAACAGTAGCCGCCCTCTCTCCTTTCCCTAAGGCCCATAAGGCCCATTACTCTCCGGGGGGTTCCGGTGACCCCTCGGCACTCTGATTTTCTCGAAATCACGGAACACTTAGGTGTCGAATATAGTCGTCAATATATCAATCTTTATGTCTCGACCATTTGAGACTCCTCGTCATGTCGTGATCACATCAAGGGACTCGAACAAACTTGGTACATCAAAACTTATAAACTCATAATAAAGCTGTCGCCGTAGCGTTAGCGTGCGGACCCTACGGGTTCGAGAACTATGTAGACATGACCTAGAACTATTCTCGGTCCATAATCAATAGCAGAACACGGATGCCCATATTGGTTCCTACATATTCTCTGAAGATCTTTATCGGTCAAACCGCATAACAACATCGTTGTTCCTTTGTCATCGGTATGTTACTTGCGAGATTTGATCGTCGGTATCAATACCTAGTTCAATCTCGTTTAAGCAAGTCTCTTTACTCGTTAAGTAATGCATCATGCGTAATCAACTCATTGGTCACATTGCTTGCAAGGCTTATAATGATGTGCATTACGAGAGGGCCGGAGATACCTCTCCAGGCAATCGGAGTGACAAAACCTAATCTCGAAATCGCCAACTCAACATGTACCTTCGGAGACACTGTAGTACTCCTTTATAATCACCCGATTCGTTGTGGCGTTTGGTAGTACCAAAGTGTTCCTCTGATGGTGGGAGTTGCATAATTCTCATAGTTACGAGGAACATGTATAAGTCATGAAGAAAGCAATAGCAATATACTAAGCGATCAAGTGCTAGGCTAACGGAATGGGTCATGTCAATCACATCATTCTCCTAATGATGTGATCCCATTAATCAAATGACAACACATGTCTATGGTTGGAAACATAACCATCTTTGATTAATGAGCTAGTCAAGTAGAGGCATACTAGCGACTATATGTTTGTCTATGCATTCACACATGTATCATGTTTAGGTTAATACAATTTTAGCATGAATAATAAACATTTATCATGATATGAAATAAATAATAACTTTATTATTGCCTCTAGGGCATATTTCCTTGATCTCCCACTTGCACTAAAGTCAATAATCTAGATTACATAGTAATGATTCTAACACCCATGGAGTCTTGGTGCTGATCATGTTTTGCTCGTGTGAGAGGCTTAGTCAGCAGATGCGCAACATTCGGATCCGTATGTATCTTGCAAATCTCTATGTCTCCCACTTGGACTTGGTCGAATGGAATTAGGCGTCTCTTGATGTGCTTGGTCCTCTTGTGAAATCTGGATTCCTTTGCCAAGGCAATTGCACGATATTGTCACGAGAAGATCTTCATTCGTCGATGCACTAGGTATGACACCTAGATCGGAAATGAACTCCTTCATCGAGACTCCTTCATTTCTTTGCTTGAGGCCTTGACTATGTACTCCGCTTCACATGTAGATCCATACGGCGCTTTGTTTAGAAGCGCACCAACTTACGGCTCCACCATTTAATAAAAACACGTATCCGGTTTGCGATTTAGAATCGTCCGGATCGGTGTCAAAACTTACATCGGCGTAACAATTTACGACTAGCTCTTCGTCACCTCCATATCGAGAAACATATCCTTAGTCCTTTTCGGTATTTCGGGATGTTCTTGACCGCTATCCGATGATCCACTCTGGATTACTTTGGTACCTTCTGCCAAGCTTATTGCTAAGCATCGTCGGTGCGGTACACTGACATTGCATACATGATAGAGCCTATGGGTGAAGCATAGGAACATCTTTCATTTTCTCTCTATCTTCTGCTGTGGCGGGCATTGAGTTTGACTCAACTTCACACCTTGTAGCGGGTAGAACCCTTTCTTTGCACGATCCATTTTGAACTTTTCAAAATTTTATCAAGGTATGTGCTTTGTGAAAGTCCTATTAAGCGTCTTGATCTATCTCTATAGATCTTGATGCCCAATATATAGCAACTTCACGAGGTCTTTCATCGAAAACTTTTATTCAAGTATCCCTTTATGCTATCCAGAAATTCTATATCATTTCCAATTAATAATATGTCATCTACATATAATATCAGAAATGCTCTGAGCTCCCACTCACTTTCTTGTAAATCGAGGCTTCTCCAAAAGTCTGTATAAAACCATATCTTTGATCACACTATCAAGCGTTTATTTAACTCGAGATGCTTGCAGGTCCATAAATGGATCATTGGAGCTTGCACACTTTATTAGCACCTTTTGGATCAACAAAGCTATAGCGCCCTCGATCGGCTATATCTCCCGTGTCGAAGCACGACTTAGAGCAATGTTGGGCCTTCTTTGGACAAGTTTTATTCAAAGCGCTATCGGGGATCCCATAAATCACCCGACAGCGTAAGGGCATAAAATCCGGGAACATAACACGGTATGGCGGAAACTAGAGGCGGCAAAAGTGGAACAAAACACGGGCATAAGGCGAGCCTTCCACCCTTTACCAAGTATATAGATGCATTAATAATATAAGAATATTGTGATATCCCAACAAACCTGTCCACTTCATGGACTCGTTCTTCTTCCTTGGGATTTGAGGCAAGATGGGCGAGGTTTGTTGGGATATCTATTATAATGCATATCTATGACTTATAATGAGCAGCTAGTTTCAGACTTAACGCTGGTCACAAACAGAACTTTCGCTGAATCTCAAAGAACAACATTCATTGCCTCACCACCACCTACTTTTCCCTTGGGAGTCGCTCTCTCGAGGGTCATCTTTTATAGCCCCGGGCGATTGCTTGTCTAGCGTTGGTCCAAACTAGAGCACCGTCTTGGGACCATCCCTTAGCAACTTGGGTTCGTGTCGGTTCTGTGCGCTTCGCTTATCGGTGTTGCCACGAGAGCGAGATATGTGCAGCTCCTATCGGGATTGTCGGCGCATCGGGCGGCTTTCTGGTCTTGTTTTACCATTGTCGAAATGTCTTGATGTCTGGGATACCGAGTCGATCGGAATGTTTTGGTGAAGGTCTATTCCTTCGATGATCGCGAGAGCTTGTCATGGGCTAAGTTGGGACACCCTGCAGGTATAAACTTTCGAGAGCCGTGCCGCGGTTATGTGGCAGATGGGAATTTGTTAATGTCGGTTGTAGACAACTTGACACTTGATCCGAAATAAAGCGCATCAACCGAGTGTGTAGCCGTGATGGTCTTTTCTCGGTGAGTCCGGAAGTGAACACGGTTTCGTGTTATGTTTGGCGTAAGTAGGTGTTGAGGATCACCTCTTGATCATTGCTAGTTGACGACCGTTCCGCTTGTTTCTCTTCTCGCTCTCATTTGCGTTGGTTAGCCACCATACTTGCTTAGTCGCTCTTTGCAGCCTCACCACTTTACCCCTTCCTTTCCCATTAAGCTTTGCTAGTCTTGATACCCATGGTAATGGGATTCTTTGAGTCCTCGTGGCTCACGGATACTTCAAAATCAGTTTGCGGTGCCTATGTTACCGAAAGCGGTGATTTAATCAAGCTCAAGGAGGAGCTCGATGAAGATCTTGCCCTTTGTGTTGTTTTGTTCTAGTTGATCAAGAGTGGAGCCCGGTTAGAATTCGATCGGGGACCGTTTATCGCATTTGGGGTTCTTCTTTTATTTTGGTTCCGTAGTCGGACCTTGATTGTATCTGTATGATGTAATGCTTTAATTCATGTAATTGAGTGAAGTGGCGACTGTAAGCCAACTATGTATCTTTTTCCCTTATGTATTACTTGGGTTGTGTGAAGATTACCTCACTTGCGACATTGCTTTCAATGCGGTTATGCCTCTAAGTCGTGCTTCGACACGTGGGAGATATAGCCGCATCGAGGGCGTTACAAAAACCTTCTGGCTGCATCATATACAACTCTTCTTCCAGAAATCCATTCAAGAATGCAGTTTTGACATCCATTTGCCAAATTTCATAATCATGAAATGCAGCAATAGCTAACATGATTCGGACAGACTTAAGCATCGCTACGGGTGAGAAAGTCTCATCGTAGTCAACCCCTTGAACTTGTCGAAAACCTTTCGCACCAAGTCGAGCTTTATAGACAGTTACATTACCATCAGCGTCAGTCTTCTTCTTAAAGATCCATTTATTCTCAATGGCTTGCCGATCATTGGGCAAGTCAACCAAAGTCCATACTTTGTTTTCATAAATGGATCCCATCTCAGATTTCATGGCCTCTAGCCATTTTGCGGAATCTGGGCTCATCATCGCTTCCTCATAGTTCGTAGGTTCATCATGGTTAAGTAACATGACTTCCAGAATAGGATTACCGTACCACTCACTGCGCGGATCTTACTCTGGTAGACCTACGAGATTGAGAGAAACTTGATCGAAGTTTCATGATCAATATCATCGGCTTCCTCACTAATTGGTGTAGTTGTCACAGAACCGGTTCTTGTGATGAACTACTTTCAATAAGGGAGCAGATCTGATTATCTCATCAAGTTCTACTTTCCTCCCACTCACTTCTTTCGAGAGAAACTCCTTCTCTAGAAAGGATCCGATTTAGCAACGAAAATCTTGCCCTCGGATCTGTGATAGAAGGTGTACCCAATAGTCTCTTTTGGGTATCCTATGAAGACACATTTATCCGATTTGGGTTCGAGCTTATCTGGTTGAAGTTTCTTCACATAAGCATCGCAGCCCTATACTTTAAGAAATGACAACTTTGGTTTCTTGCCAAACCACAGTTCATAAGGCGTCGTCTCAGCGGTTTTGATGGTGCCCTATTTAGCGTGAATGCAGCCGTCTCTAAAGCATAACCCCAAAGCGATAGCGGTAAATGAGTAAGAGACATCATAGATCGCACCATATCTAGTAAAGTATGATTACGACGTTCGGACACACCATTTTGTTGTGGTGTTAGGGTGGCGTGAGTCTTGAAACTATTCGCATTGTTTCAAGTGTAGACCAAACTCGTAACTCAAATATTCTCCTCCACGATCAGATCGTAGAAACTTTATTTTCTTGCCACGATGATTTTCCACTTCACTCTGAAATTCTTTGAACTTTTCAAATGTTTCAGACTTGTGTTTCATTAAGTAGATATATACCCATATTTGCTCAAATCATCTGTGAAGGTGAGGAAATAACGATACCCGCCGCGAGCCTCAACATTCATTGGACCACAAACATCAGTATGTATGATTTCCAATAAATCAGTTGCTCGCTCCATAGTTCCGGAGAACGGCGTTTTAGTCATCTTGCCCATGAAGCACGATTCGCAAGTACCAAGTGATTCATAATCAAGTGATTCCAAAAGCCCATCAGTATGGAGTTTCTTCATGCGCTTTACACCGATATGACCTAAACGGCAGTGCCACAAATAAGTTGCACTATCGTTATCAACTCTGCATCTTTTGGTTTCAACACTATGAATATGTGTATCACTACTATCGAGATTCAATAAAAATAGACCACTCTTCAAGGGTGCATGACCATAAAAGATATTACTCATATAAATAGAACAACCATTATTCTCGATTTAAATGAATAACCGTCTCGCATCAAACAAGATCCAGATATAATGTTCATGCTCAACGCGGCACCAAATAACAATTATTTAGGTCTAAAACTAATCCCGATGGTAGATGTAGAGGTAGCGTGCCGACCGCGATCACATCGACTTTGGAGCCATTTCCACACGCATCGTCACCTTGTCCTTAGCCAATCTTCGCAATCCGTAGTCCTGTTTGAGTTGCAAATATTAGCAACAAAACCGGTATCAAATACCCGGTACTCTGCGAGCATTAGTAAGGTACACATCAATAACATGTATATCACATATACCTTTGTTCACTTTGCCATCCTTTTTATCCTCCAAATACTTGGGGCGTTCCGCTTCGATGTCCGATCGCTTGCGGTAGAAGCACTCGATTTGGGCTTAGGTCCGGACTTGGGTTTCTTCTCTTGGCGACAACTTGCTTGTCGTTCTTTTGAAGTTCCTTCTTCTTTCCTTTGCCCTTCTTCTTGGCGGTGGTCTTGTTAACCATCAACACTTGATGCTCCTTCTTGATTTCTACCTCCGCTGCTTTTAGCATTGCGAAGAGCTCGGGAATAGTCTTGTTCATCCCTTGCATATTATAGTTCATCACGAAGCTCTTGTAGCTTGGTGGCGTGATTGGAGAATTCATCAATGACACTATCATCGGAAGATTAACTCCTAGTTGAATCAAGTGATTATTATACCCGGACATTTTGAGTATGTGTTCACCGAGAACTATTATCCTCCATCTTGCGGCTATAGAACTTATTGGAGACTTCATATCTCTCAATCCGGGCATTTGCTTGAAATATTAACTTCAACTCCTAGAACATCTCATATGCTCCATCACGTTCAAAACGTCGTTGAAGACCCGGTTCTAAGCCGTAAAGCATGGCACATTGAACTATCGAGTAGTCATCGCTTTGCTCGCAGACGTTCTTAACGTCGTCGGTTACATCAAGAGGCACTGGCACCCAGCGGTGCTTCGGGGCGTAACTTTTACGTGCAAACAATGAGGATAATCCTCGGGTTATGGACCCAGTCCGTGTAATTGCTACCATCATATTTCAACTTTGCTTCTCTCAAGGAACGCATTAAAATTCAACGGAACAACAGCACGAGCCATCTATCTACAAACAAACATAGATAATCAAAATACTATCAGGTACTAAGTTCATGATAAATTTAAGTTCAATTAATCATATTACTTAAGAACTCCCACTTAGACAGACATCTCTCTAGTCATCTAAGTGATCACGTGATCCAAATCAACTAAACCATGTCCGATCATCACGTGAGATGGAGTAGTTTCAATGGTGAACATCACTATGTTGATCATATCTACTATATGATTCACGTTCGACCTTTCGGTCTCCGTGTTCCGAGGCCATATCTGTATATGCTAGGCTCGTCAAGTATGACCGGAGTATTCCGCGTGTGCAACTGTTTTGCACTCGTTGTATTTGAACGTAGAGCCTATCACACCCGATCATCACGTGGTGTCTCGGACGAAGAACTTTCGCATAGCGGTGCATACTCGGGAGAACACTTCTTGATTATTAGTGAGAGATCATCTTAAAATGCTACCGTCAATCAAAGCAAGATAAGATGCATAAAGGATAAACATCACATGCAATCAATATAAGTGATATGATATGGCCATCATCATCTTGTGCTTGTGATCTCCATCTTCGAAGCACCGTCATGATCACCATAAATCACCGGCGCGACACCTTGATCTCCATCATAGCATCGTTGTCGTTCGCCATCTATTACTTCTCGACTATCGCTACCGCTTAGTGATAAAGTAAAGCAATTCTGAGACCATTTGCATTTCATACAATAAGCGACAACCATATGGCTCACGCCGATTGCCGATAACCGGTTACAAAACATGATCATCTCATACAATAAAACATAGCATCACGTCTTGACCATATCACATCACAACATGCCCTACAAAAACAAGTTAGACGCCCTCTACTTTGTTGTAGCAAATTTTCCGTGGCTGCTACGGGCTTAGCAAGAACAGTTCTTACCTACGCATCAAAAACCACAACGATAGTTCGTCAAGTTAGTGCTGTTTTAACCTTCGCAAGGACCGAGCATAGCCACACTCGATTCAGCTAAAGTGAGAGAGACAGACACCCGCCAGCCACCTTTAAGCACGAGTGCTCGTAGCAGTGAAACCGGTCTCGCGTAAGCGTCGCGTAATGTCGGTCCGGCCGCTTCATCTCACAATACCGCCAAACCAAAGTATGACATCTTTGGTAGCGAGACGACTTGTATCGCCCACAACTCACTTGTGTTCTACTCGTGCATATAACATCAACGCATAAAACCTAGGCTCGGATGCCTTTGTTGGGAACATAGTAATTTCAAAAAATTCCTACGCACACGCAAGATCATGGTGATGGCATAGCGAGAGGGAGAGTGTTCGTCCACGTACCCTCGTAGACCGTAAGCGGAAGCATTATGACAATGCGGTTGATGTAGTCGTACGTCTTCACGATCCAACCGATCCAAGTACCGAACGTATGGCACCTCCGAGTTCAGCACATGTTCAGCTCGATGACGATCCCCGGGCTCCGATCCAGCAAAGCTTCGGGGTTGAGTTCCATCAGCACGACGGCATGGTGACGATGTTGATGTTCTACCGGCGCAGGGCTTCGCCTAAACTCCGCGATGATATGACCGAGGTGGAATATGGTGGAGGGGGCACCGCACACGGCTAAGGAACGATCCGTAGATCAACTTGTGTGTCGATGGGGTGCCCCCCCGCCCCCGTATATAAAGGAGCAAGGGGGGAGGCCGGCCGGCCCTTGGAGGGCGCACCAAGGAGGAGGAATCCTCCTCCTAGTAGGAGTAGGACTCCTCCTTTCCTACTCCTACTAGGAGGGAAGGAAGGGGAGAGGGGAAGGAAAGAGGGGCGCCCCCTCCTAGTCAATCGGACCAGAGGTGGGGGGCCACGGCCCATGGCCGCCCTCTCTCCTTTCCCCTAAGGCCCATAAGGCCCATTACTCTCCCGGGGGGGGGGGGTCCGGTAACCCCTCCGGCACTCCGGTTTTCTCCGAAATCACCCAGAACACTTCCGGTGTCCGAATATAGTCGTCCAATATATCAATATTTATGTCTCGACCATTTCGAGACTCCTCGTTATGTCCGTGATCACATCAGGGACTCGAACAAACTTCGTACATCAAAACTTATAAACTCATAATAAACTGTCATCGTAACGTTAAGCGTGCGGACCCTACGGGTTCGAGAACTATGTAGACATGACCTAGAACTATTCTCGGTCAATAACCAATAGCGGAACCTAGATGCCCATATTGGTTCCTACATATTCTACGAAGATCTTTATCGGTCAAACCGCATAACAACATCGTTGTTCCTTTGTCATCGGTATGTTACTTGCCCGAGATTTGATCGTCGGTATCCAATACCTAGTTCAATCTCGTTACCGGCAAGTCTCTTTACTCGTTCCGTAATGCATCATCCCGTAATCAACTCATTGGTCACATTGCTTGCAAGGCTTATAATGATGTGCATTACCGAGAGGGCCCAGAGATACCTCTCCGACAATCGGAGTGACAAAACCTAATCTCGAAATACGCCAACTCAACATGTACCTTCGGAGAGACCTGTAGTACTCCTTTATAATCACCCGATTCGTTGTGACGTTTGGTAGTACCAAAGTGTTCCTCCGTAAGCGGAGTTGCATAATTCTCATAGTTACGAGGAACATGTATAAGTCATGAAGAAAGCAATAGCAATATACTAAGCGATCAAGTGCTAGGCTAATGAGAATGGGTCATGTCAATCACATCATTCTCCTAATGATGTGATCCCATTAATCAAATGACAACACATGTCTATGGTTAGGAAACATAACCATCTTTGATTAATGAGCTAGTCAAGTAGAGGCATACTAGTGACTATATGTTTGTCTATGCATTCACACATGTATCATGTTTCCGGTTAATACAATTCTAGCATGAATAATAAACAATTATCATGATATGAGGAAATAAATAATAACTTTATTATTGCCTCTAGGGCATATTTCCTTCACTCCCTTCTTTCCTAGTTGGAATAGGAGAAGGGGGAAGGAGGAGGAAGAGGGGAAGGAAAGGGGGGGCGCCGCCCCCTCTCCTTGTCCTATTCGGACTAGGGAGGGAAGGGGGCGCGACCCACATCTTGCCTCCTCTCCTCTTCTCCCTTATGGCCCATGTAGGCCCAATAACCCCCGGGAGGGTTCCGGTAACCCCCCGGTACTCTGGTAAAACGCCGATTTCACCCGGAACACTTCCGATGTCCAAACATAGGCTTCCAATATATCAATCTTTATGTCTCAACCATTTCAAGACTCCTCGTCATGTCCGTGAGCACATCCGGGACTCCGAACAAACTTCGGTACATCAAAACTTATAAACTCATAATAAAACTGTCATCGTAACGTTAAGCGTGCGGACCCTACGGGTTCGAGAACTATGTAGACATGACCTAGAACTATTCTCGGTCAATAACCAATAGCGGAACCTGGATGCCCATATTGGTTCCTACATATTCTACGAAGATCTTTATCGGTCAAACCGCATAACAACATACGTTGTTCCCTTTGTCATCGGTATGTTACTTGCCCGAGATTCGATCGTCGGTATCCAATACCTAGTTCAATCTCGTTACCGGCAAGTATTTTTACTCGTTACGTAATGCATCATCCCATAACCAACTCATTGGTCACATTGCTTGCAAGGCTTATAGTGATGTGCATTACCGAGAGGGCCCAAAGATACCTCTCCGACAATCGGAGTGACAAAACCTAATCTCGAAATATGCCAACTCAACATGTACCTTCGGAGACACTTGTAGTACTCCTTTATAATCACCCAGTTACGTTGTGACATTTGGTAGTACCCAAAGTGTTCCTCTGGTAAACGGGAGTTGCATAATCTCATAGTTACAGGAACATGTATAAGTCATGAAGAAAGCAATAGCAATATACTAAACGATCAAGTGCTAGGCTAACGGAATGGGTCATGTCAATCACATCATTCTCGTAATGATATGATCCCATTAATCAAATGACAACACATGTCTATGGTTAGGAAACATAACCATCTTTGATTAATGAGCTAGTCAAGTAGAGGCATACTAGTGACTATATGTTTGTCTATGTATTCACACATGTATCATGTTTCCGGTTAATACAATTCTAGCATGAATAATAAACATTTATCATGATATGAGGAAATAAATAATAACTTTATTATTGCCTCTAGGGCATATTTCCTTCATACGGTAGTACTGCTCCTAGGAGCGGTAGTACCATGAGCCCTATGTAGTAATCTGGAAGCCCTTCTTGTAGTCCAGTAGGCGCACATGGTAGTACCGCTCCTATGGAGCTGTAGTACCTTGGCCTCAGGCCAGGCTCAGCCTCTCATGCGGCTGTAGGGGCGGATGTAATTTTTTATATCCGCGCCCTACAGTAATACCGCCCTGAGCGCGCAGTAGTACCGTGAGTCTGGTCTGCTCGATGAGCACGAAGCGAAGTAAGGCGGATGTAATTTTTACATCCGCTCCCCTATGTAGTACTGCATGAGCCAGGTGGGGTAGTACCGTGTCGGACTTTTACCTTTATTTGATTTTCATTGAAGTAGACACGGATGTATTTTTAGTCATCCGTGCCCTTCCCAAACCTAGTCCATTCGGCCTTGCGATAGTACCGCAAGAAGGCGGTAATACCGCATCGGTGGCGATGCCGCTCTCGCCTTGGCGGCTCGGCTGGACTAGCCCGCCATCGCAATGTAGTACAGTGAGCCCCTAGCGGTAGTACCGCTTATGCGAGCGGTAGTACCTGCAGGTCGCATGGTGAGTAAGTGGATAACGGTTGGATTTGTCTCTCCACTATATAAGGGGTGTCTTCTTCCTCTAGTTGACCACCTCTTCCATCCCCAAGCTCCATTGTTGCTCAAAGCTCCATTTTCGCCCGATCTCTCTCCCTAGCCAATCAAACTTGTTGATTTGCTTGGGATTGATTGAGAAGGCCCCGATCTACACTTCCACCAAGAGAAATTTGATTCCCCCCACTAATCCCTATCGGATCTTGTTACTCTTGGGTGTTTGAGCACCCTAGACGGTTGAGGTCACCTTGGAGCCATAGTCCATTGTGGTGAAGCTTTGTGGTGTCGTTGGGAGCCTCCAATTAAGTTGTGGAGATTGCCACAACCTTGTTTGTAAAGGTTCGGTCGCCGCCTTCAAGGGCACCAATAGTGGAATCACGGCATATCGCATTATGTGAGGGCGTGAGGAGAATTCGATGGCCCTAGTGGCTTCTTGGGGAGCATTGTGCCTCCACACCGCTCTAACGGAGATGTACTTCCCCTCAAAAGGAAGGAACTTCGGTAACACATCCTCGTCTTCACCGGCTCCACTATTGGTTATCTCGTGCCTTTACTTTTGCAAGCTTACTTGTGTTATATCCCTTGCTTGCTTGTGTGCTTGTTGTTGTTGCATCATATAGGTTGTTCACCTAGTTGCATATCAAGATAATCTACTTTGATGCAAAGTTTAATTTGGTAAAGAAAAGTTAAAAATTGTGAGTTGCCTATTCACCCCCCCTCTAGTCAACTATATCGATCCTTTCACTTGTCAAGTTGACTTTGAAGCACATCCAACTTGGCTTCCTTGACGGAGCCGGTACATTCGTGCATATCGATCAAAGTATGCCAAAATTCCTTTGCATTCTCAAGACGGCTGATTTTAATTAATTCTTGGGGGCACAATCCGTCGAAGAGGATATCACAAGCTTGAGCATTGTATTGCAGCATCTTCAATTCTTCTGCAGTAGCTTCATGATTTGGTTCTCTCCCATTGAAGAATTCACCTTGCAAGCCAATACACACAATAGCCCAAACTACAGGGTTATGTCCAAGAATATGCATTTTCATCTTATGCTTCCAACTAGCAAAATCATCAAAATAAAGACCTCTACGGTGGTATTTTCCCTCGCTAGACGCCATACTCTACTAGATTGTGAAACCAAGGCTATGATCACCAAAGCTATGAAAATCAAGGCAAATGGAGATCAAAGCTCTGATACCAATTGTAGGATCAAAAGTATGTCTAGAGGGGGGGGGGTGATTAGACTACTTGACCAAATAAAAATCTAGTCTTTTCCCAATTTTAAGTCTTGGCAGATTTTAGCAACTTAACACAAGTCGAGCAATCGACCTACACATGCAATTCTAAGAGTATAGCAGCGGAATGTAAATCATTGCATATGAAGGTAAAAGGGGAGGAGTTTGGAGGGAGCAAACGCAATGTAGACACGAAGATTTTTGGCGTGATTCTGATAGGTGGTGCTATCGTACATTCACGTTGATGGAGACTTCAACCCACAAACGGTAACGGTTGCGCGAGTCCACTTGCCTCACTTGTGTAGATCTTCACGAAGTAGGCGATCTCCTTGCCCTTACAAACTCCTTGGTGACTCCACAATCTCGATGGAGGCTCCCAAGTGACATCTAACCAATCTAGGAGACACCACTCTTTAAAAGGTAATAGATGGTGTGTTGATGATGAACTGTTTGCTCTTGTGCTTCAAATGATAGTCTCCCCAACACTCAACTCTCTCACTCAGATTTGGATATAGTGGAAAGATGATTTGAGTGGAGAGTAACTTGGGGAAGACTAGAGATCAAGATTCTTGTGGCTGGACTGAAATATCTTGGTCTCAACACAAGAGTAGGTGGTTCTCTCTCAGAAAATGAATGTTGGAAGTGTAGGCACATTCTGATAGCTCCCTCCACGAATGTAGGAAAGGTGGAGGGGTATATATAGCCCCCACACAAAATCTAACCGTTACACGCAATTTATCAAACTCGGTGAGACCGAATAGTGAAACTCGATCAGACCGATTCAGTTCAAAATGTGAACGTTAGGCTTTTCGGTGGGACTGACCTGATTAACTCGGTGGGATCGATATGTTAGGGTTAGGGCATAACTTGATATCGGTGAGACCGATCACATGAACTCGATGGGATCGATTTCAGTAATAGGCAGACAAAGAGTTGGTCAGGCAAACTCGATGGGATCGATCGCTCATTTCGGTAAGACCGAAACATTACAAAAAAAAAGAGTTTGCATTGCGAACTCGGTGGGACCGATCGCTCATCTCAGTTAGACCGAAACGTTACGAAAAGAAATAGAGAGCTTGCAATCCCATCTCGGTGAAACCGAGATTCCCATCGTTGAGTTCGAACTGATTAGGGTTTCTGGCTATGGCTATATCAAATGAACTCGGTGGCGCCGGATGTATCAAATTGGTGGGCCGAGTTTGACTTTAGGTTTAGGACAGATGTGGAAATGAGAAAGTGGGTAGGGGCTTTTGGAGCATATCACTAAGTATTTTAAGCAAGCAAACCATTAAACAACACCTCATTGCCTTTTAATAGTATTGGCTGTTTCTATGGACTCAATGCGATCTTGGATCACTAAAATGAAAATGTAGAGTCTTGAATTTTTGCCAATATGTGTCCTTAGCATTTTGAGGGGTCCATATCTCTAGTCCATGCCATGTCAATCATTGAACTTTCTGAAATGATTATCTCGAAAGAGTATTAGTTCAATGAGCTATATATTGTTAAGAATTACCAAATCCACTCAGGGATTAGTTGCACTTTCAATATGCAAAGAGGCAAATACAAGTTACCAAACACCAAACATGTCCCAAGTTTATATCTTTTTATTGATGACACTTCAATGCAATGCTGAACCATCACAATAAGAGTGAAAAACATATAGAAGTGCAAAAGAAAAGCAAAAAGTGCTAAGTTTTTCCAATTACGTTTTTCATTTATAGCGTGCTTGCGGAATCCTTTATACTTATTTACAATCATCTACTCACAACTTGCGAACTGACTTTCCCCTCAAAAAAGAAAAAAGAAAAAACCTGCGAACTATAACTCAAATACGTGTCCATCCATGGCGCACGTAATATCTCGAGCTTAAAAGTAAAATACGCCTCCGACCACGCTTTTATATAACCAAGACAGGTCGGGACACGGGCTCCTTCTCTCGCATATCCCCACAGGCGCCTCCAGCCCCCCGTACGAAAACCGGAGGCGAAAACCCTCAAACCCTAATCCCCATGGCGGACTCCGACGCATCGGCGCCGCCGCCAGAGGTGGCGACCGAGATGAAGATTCCAGTCGTAGACCTCACCGACGCCGTGCAGGAAGACGCTGCATCTGACCCTGCGGCGGCCGCCCCCACGCAGGAAGAGGAGCCATCAGAGGTTGCCGAGGCCGAAGGCGACCACAAGAGGAAGCTCGAGGAGGTCGACGCGGGCGCGGAGGCCAACGGCGCCGGGGAGGACGCCAAGCGACCGCGCGTGGAAGGCAACGGCGCAGGTTAGTCTCTCTCGTGCCCCACCCCCTCTCCATCCACGTGTGCGTTGTACCTAGGGTTTACTCTCTCGGCGACGATTCTAGCGTGTCAAACATGGTCGGTTTTGTCTCAAGCTTGGATCGTAATCCGCCTGATCCGTTCGTTATCTCTGTTGGGATCAGATGCCGTGCAAAACAGTGAGTCCTCCGAGAAGCCCCAGGAGCCAGTCGCTGTGATTACCGAGGGGGCGGCAGATGCCCAGAATGCCGAGGCTGCTCCTGCCGGCGATGTGCAGACAAGTTCTGAGGTCAAGCCTCAGGATACTGCAACTGAAGCACCACCACAACAGCAAGAAGGCGATGCAACCGGTGCCCTGCAGGAGACTACCCGCCTAATTGATGTGCCCAATACCAAGGTATGACCATTGGCTTAGATTAAATCTGTTTTTTGGAGGCCAGTGTTGCATCAAGCACATAAATTCGTGTGTACTATTGATTTACACACATAATTTGCTTATGCTGATGGTGGAAATTCATGCAGGTCGGTGTTCTAATAGGAAAAGCGGGTGAAACGATCAGAAACCTGCAAATGAGCTCGGGCGCGAAGATCCAAATCACAAAGGATGCAGATGTTCCTTCAGATGCCACGACTCGTCCAGTCGAATTGGTTGGAACTAATGAGAGTATTGACAAGGCTGAGCAGCTTATTAAGAGTGTTATAGCCGAGGTATGCTAAATGTATCAACTTCCTCAGGGGTTTGAAGTAGTTCACGTTTGCTGAACTTATATTGGTAAAAGTTACATCTCTAAGGCTCTTTCCAATGCATATATTCCAGGCTGAGGCTGGCGGTTCCCCTGCCTTGATAGCCAAAGGTTTCGGATCTGGTCAGTCAGGTTCAGAGCAGTTTGAGATGCTAGTCCCTGATAATAAGGTTAGTTTTCAGTGTTGGTGATGAATCCAACTGTTTTGTTTGCCTAACTCTTTTCTGATCTTAATCTATTTCTTAGGTTGGTTTAATTATTGGAAAAGGAGGTGAGACAATTAAAAACCTGCAAACCCGATCTGGTGCTCGAATCCAGGTAGATAATTTGCATGTTATGTTGGCATTTTTAAACAACTATAGCTTCTGTTAACTGAGGCTTGAGGGCGGCGGTGAATGTTAATGTAGTTAATTCCTCAACATCCTCCGGCGGGTACTACACTGACTGAAAGGACTGTACGTGTTACTGGCAACAAGAAGCAGATAGAAGCTGCAAAAGAGTTGATTAAGCAAGCTATGAGTCAGGTGATGTGACCCTGCTTTGTGCTTTTTTGTTCCATTATTGCTGTGATGAAGCCTCTCATGCTCGAGGCTGTTGTGATCCTGCTTTATGCCTTTTATCATTCATCCGTGCAGTGATCAACTCAGTAATGCTTCATTCTGTCTATTGTCCATATGTACATTTGTGCTGTGATTACCTGCATGATGCTTATGCCCCTGTGATAAACGTAGTGATATCGAATCTAGTGTTGTCGCAAAAAAAATCAAGTTTGTGTATTATGCTACTTGGTACGAAATCATAGCATGTACGATTGCCTGTCTTTTTCATTTCTACCTTGTCTGATTGGTACAACTGGCTTTTAGCTATGTCACCATTTTGGTAGTTAATTATATGTTATTCATGGTGCTATGCTAATGCTGCTAATAAATGTAATGCACTTAATTAATCATCTTAACTTTTCAAACTTTTTTGTCAATTATGTTCAAATTGCCTCGTCTATGAATAAGACTGGAGATGTTTTGCCTGAAAGGAGTCTCCCATAGTTGTTTTTTGGAGTAAAACTTTTTATCTTCTGATAATAGGAACTGAAAATTGTCCTAGTCGATGCCATTTTTGTAACTTGCGTGATGCTCCCATTTTAACATATATAGAACAGTTGTGGCTGTTCCATTCAAGCTTTGCATCTTGTAAATTTGAACATTGTTCATGTGTCTATGAGCACACTTTAGCGCAAGTGCATTCTTGATTAAATAGCAATCCGAAAATAGTTACTTTATCGTGCTTGGGGTGTTGTATATTGCCCCTTGCCCATTTACGGAATCTGAAGTATGACTAGACTAATCTGTGTCTTCTACAATGGCCTATATGACATTCTTGATATATAGAAGTGCCTAGCTGGACTGGAAGGTAAGTTCTCCGTTTGCTCTACTTTCCTTGATCGATCAATCAGTCAGTGACATGCAATCGGCTTGATTGGGTTGTAGTAGTTTCACCCACATAACTTTGTTGTGGGTTATTTGTTACTGCTAGAGTTTTATTCTCAACCAAATTTTGCCCTGAAATATTTAGTATGTATTTTGCCCTGAAATATTTAGTATGCCACCTATTGTTCTGCATGTCACTATAAAATTTGAGTGTTGCATGCAACCTGCCCATCATGTTATTGTGCTTTGATGCAGTATCAGCACGAAACATAATGTGCAGCATCGATTATTTAGAAATAAAATTAGGAACCATGAATAAATGGTTCACCACCAGTTAATATTGAATGGTTTGTATTTTGGACCTAGGAAAGCTGGATACAGTTATAAAAACAATAATAGAAGAGTTAATGGTTCTAGTGTAACTGGCTTGCCCTATGTTTATACCTGATCCTTGGCTCTGGCTTTACACATGGTTTGGTCAATTAGGCTCTTGCTAACTCTAGATAAAATCTGATACTGTTTCCTACATCGGAAGTCGTAGCTGACACATCAGGTTATCTCCCTTCCTGTTTCCGTGAATTATCTTTTGTTGAAGGTGCCAATTGGAGTTGGCTGGGTATACCAATGCAGATTCAGCTAGGCCTTCCTGATGGGGTCATCTCTTTCATCCGTTGCATCACAGCAGAGGGATATTGATCGTTGTCCCTTGACCTTGTATGGTTTTTGTAGTTGGGGTAACTGGTAAGGCTGCTTATGGCTGAAATGGAAAGAAAAACCAATCCTGCATTGGAAGACTGCACCAATTGTATCATTGCCATGACAAGGATACTGCATCACCATGTCTAGGTTTGCTAAACTTAATTGTTTGCAACTCTCTGTTGTCTGCAGAACCACTTCTCTATAGTCAAAAAGCTGTGAACTATGTCACATCATTTATCTTAGTTTTATGATGCGCTACCTCCCCACAACTGCAGTCCCTGTCTGTCCCTTTATGAAGTTCGGGCTAATTAACCTTGTTATCATGTCAGTGCTTTGCATGTGATCTTGCCATGTTTTTTATTTCTGAACTGTACGAAGATGTGGAAATATGTTGAATTGTAAACATTGTTTCTTTTAATCTGTGAAGCTCTTGTTCCCTTGATTCTACTGAATGTGATGATGGTCTTGTTGGTATTTGCATTCTTTACTAGCGTCTCATCTCATTGACATTATGTGTTTATTCATGGACGGTTGATTCTATTGCCCTTTGTGTTGCACTTTTCGCTTTAGATGTCCACATGCCTGTATTTTTTTTCTCTTGTAAGACTACTTTATTTGAATGCTGTAGCTATGAAAAGTTCTTTACTAGCACACACTTTCAGGTTTATTCTTGTACAACTTTGATATGACAGTTATCCTTCTATGATGTTGTTACATCTTATATCCAGCCTTTGTCTTTGCCATTTACTTTTCTTGTTTGGTTTCTAACATACTTTCTTATACAGACATTTCCAAGAAACACATCTCAGTCTGGTGGCTATGGTCCGCAACATCACCACCCTCAGGGTCATGGCCCAGCTTCTCAGTGGGGGCCACGTTCTCAACCTCAGCAGTATGGATATCCACCAAGAGGGCCTCCTCAGAACGCGCCATACTCTCAACCCCCTTATGGTGGTTACCCACAGCAGCCACCACCAAGAGGTGGCATGGGCTGGGACCAGAGGCAGGGCCCTCCGCCTCACCAGGGTGGTGGTTATGACTACTACAAACAGGGATCTCAACCATATGAAAGCCAGCCACCAAACTACCCGCCTGGACCAGGTAACTACAACAGCTATGGCCCATCACAAGCTCCAAGCTATGGACAGCCTCAGTATCCGCAGTCTGCGCCTCCACAGAACTAT
Source organism: Aegilops speltoides (assembly GCA_021437245.1). Taxonomy (NCBI): domain Eukaryota; kingdom Viridiplantae; phylum Streptophyta; class Magnoliopsida; order Poales; family Poaceae; genus Aegilops; species Aegilops speltoides. The sequence continues at coordinate 381,719,661 of CM038147.1, read as the reverse complement.
GGCCCTGGATATGGTGATCCTAGGTACAGTGCTCCTGCTCCAGCCCAGCAGTACTATGGGCAGCCACCAGCTGGTCCGCAGCAAGGTTACCCTCAACAGCCAGATCCTTATGCTAGACCTCCATATGGTGGACCTGGACAATGGCCACCCAGAGGCAGTGCACCTGCAGATGGTGCTTACCAGGCACCACCCCCTGCACCTTATGCTCCGCCAGCCCAGCAACCTCCTGCTTATGGTCAAACATACCCAACTGGACCTGATGGGTATGCTCAGCAGGGTTACTCACAGCAGGGTGGGCAAGGGCCAGCAGCATATGGTTCGAGTGCTCCGGCAGGACCAGGGTACAGCCAGCAAGGCGGCTATGCGCAGTATCCTACATCGCAGCCAGCATACGGTGATCAGTCAGCTCAAAACAACGCAAACTATGGCTATCAGGGAGCCCCAGCTGATCCCAGCTATGGAAATGCCTACCCACAGTCAGGATATGCTGCTGCACCGACAACTGGTCAGCCTGGATATGGTCAGGCAGGATACACCCAGCCACCAGCTACAAACCCACCAAGTTATGATCAGTCTGCGCCACCGGCAGCTCAAAGTGGCTATGCTGCACCTGCTGCAAACCCACAGCCTGTGGTTGCAAAGGGCGTGTCGCCTCAGCCTGCTACTGCTGCTGGATACGGCGGGCAGTGGACTGCCTGACTTCTGTTCTGAAGCCCCGCTGAAAGCAAGATATATTTGAGAGCTATATGTTTTGTCACCTGCTGTTTTAAATCTTTGGGATGAGGCTTGCCCTCTAAAAGTTTATACTCTCTTAGTACTAGTAGATTGTTACTTTAACTTTGAACTTCCTCCTGAGTTGAAAAGAGAACCTGGTTAGCTTATTACCTGTGAGAGTAATTTCTGCTTGTTTTTGTGGCGCGTTAGCTATGTTCATTCTTCTGCTTGCCGAAGCAATTTTGACCAATGTGCTGTCCTGATGTTCTTTCAGAATGTGTCCTGAGCATGTAAGCCCCAAGCCCATTCTGGAAATCTAACAACTTACAGCAAGATGTAGTTCCTCTGTCCCAAAATTCGTCTAGACGTGATTGATACATTTGTATTTAGACAAATCTAAGACAAGAATTTTGGGACGGAGGGAGAATGTATGTAATGGAGGTTGCATGGAGTAGTATGAAACCAATGGTGAGGTCATGTTTGCCAGTGTCGTTGTAGAAGCTCTTAGGTCAGCTGACCATCGTGGAATTTATGATACGATTCACTCGAATTTAAGTGAGTACTCGTGCAATCTTCGTGGTCATTTGCAGTGGTCAGCGTGACGAGTGTGCTAACTCTCAAATGTTACCATGTATGGTATGCAGCGCCCCATTTGCCTCGTGATATATGTTGTTCAAGCTCAATGTGACAACATGTCATCTTTGTTGGGTAGCTCGGTCCCTCTGGACATGTTCAAATATGACTTCTGAAGGCCCATAGATATCTTCACATGATGAAGACTCTTGTCCTACTAGTGCGTGTCCATACTATTAATTTGATATCTCTATATCCATGACCTATGAAACATGAACATCAAGCCAGCATATGCTTAGTTTAACCATGTCTCTTACGAGTTACGAACACCATGTCTTCATCGATTAGGGGCCACCATAAAACTTCATTAAATGGTATTCAAGGACAATACTTAATACAAACATGTCGTTGTGCGGCATTCGGTTAAGCCTATACATGTTTAGCTACCATACATCGTAGAAAAGTCAGTTTTTCACCGCTTTTAATGTGTATTACAGCATCAACGTTAAGGAACACCCAACAATTTCTTCGCACCTACTCCTTCCGTTCTTAAATACTCCCTCCGTCCCAAAATTCTTGTCTTAGATTTGTCTAAATACGGATGTATCTAGTACTGAAACGTGACTTGATACATCCGTACTCTAAACTATGTCTATATACAAAGTAAAATAAATGAATCTATACTCTAAACTATGTCTATATACATCCGTATGTAGTTTATATTGAAAATTTTAAAAGGACTTATATTTAGGAACATAGGTAGTAGATGTTAGACTAAAACGTCACCGTTGTCGATGACCTCAACCGCCTTGCCACCGTTCGCCCCGTAGAGCTTGAGTACGACGCACTGGTTGCGCACGGGTAACGAGGACCCCTCGCCGAGCTTGCGTTGGTTGGCGGGTTGCTGTTGACATGGATTTTGACCAAGATAAAATAAAATGCATAAACCACATAAAATATAAATGCAAAATGGCAAAAATCCATTTTATAATGAAAAGAATCAATTAAAAAAATATATAATCAACCACTCAAATCGACGACCGACAAAAATAGGCATATTATATATTCGATTGTTTGGTAATGCACACAATAAACCGATAATTGTAAAATATGTCAAAAAAGAAACAATAATCATCAAGTTTTTGTCCTAAGAAAATCATTGAGGATAGATAGCTTTCATAAAATCCCGGCTTCACAGACGGCGCCAACAGGGCGAAATATAACACGTACGAGCGCGGCGCCACCAAAATATAGTTGTGTTAACTAAATGTATAAAAATATAAGTGAAGCCAATAATAATATTGATTTGATTCTTTGGGTAAAAAGTGCATGTGTACATACACGTATAGGATGTACGTACTGCCTCTGGTCCTTTTTTTCTTTGCGTCTTAGAAAATTTCAGTTTTCCCGCGATGGTCTGCGCGTAGCTTTCTTTTGGCTGGTCTTTCCGACTATGCCCCTGCCTTTTCTTATCCGACTGTACCGCATGCGCGCATTAACTCCTATCCACCGTTCCACGAACCAATCTGCTAGCCCTCTTTTGCACACAGAGAGAGGAGCCACATTAATGCAGAGAGAGAAGCCGTATGGATGCAGAGAAATGGAGAGAGGAGAACGTGGGCGTGGGAATAATGGGCTGCTCTCAGCCAACTTCCCAACGTCCCTTCCCTAGCAATCCAGGGGTAAAACCGTCCAAATTTTGCTGCCCTCTTCTCTCCTTGGTATGCGGGCTGGACGTAGAACGCAGAGAAAAAAGGACCGGAGGGAGTACGTGACATGGCCTATATGACCAGAGACTAATGGATATTCTCATTTTCCTCCTGATCCATGCATAGACATGCATGCATGTGTATTAGGCTCAATGGGCCCAAGCCCAACCATGCTATACGTCTCAATTAAGGGAGACGTCTGCAAAGTGGGAACTCCTATGTGACGCTCTCTGCGTCAAGTTGATGCGGCTTCGCACAGGAGCGTCCCCGACTGGGCCGGCCCATGAAGATGACGATCAACATGAACGACCATTGCTCAAAAAATATCGGGAGGAAGGAGGAGAGCCGAGCCGTCCGCTCGGGGAACTCCTATGTGACGCTCCCTGCGTCAAGTTGATGCGGCTTCGCACAGGAGCGTCCCCGACTGGGCCGGCCCATGAAGATGACGATCAACATGAACGACCATTGCTCTAAAAATACTGCGATACGGGGATTCGAACACAGGATCGAGAGATCTAGATGATGTGTCCCTACCAGCTCACCTCCCACTCGTATGTGCTCATAACTTAACATCAAACATAAAGAACTAGACACACTTTGCAGATCCGAATTACTTTAGAAATTTCAAAAGCAGTTTCTTTTTTCAAAAAATGGAATGTTCTGGTAAACACAAACACTTTCCAAATTTGGAACAATTTTCCGAAAAACTATGACATTTTCGAAAAATCAGGGACATTTTTTTGAAATCATGAACAATTTTTTCTAAACATGATTTTTTTTCGAAATTATGAATAATTTGTTCAAAATACATTTTTTCAGAAAATTCAGAAAACATGAACATTTTTTCAGTATGTGAACAAAACTGAAAAGGCTGGAACTTTTTTTGAAATTACAGAACATTTTCAAATTTATGAAACAAAATTTAGGAATGAGAACATTTTTTCAAATTCCTCGAACATATTTTGAGTTTGCGAACAAATTTTCAAAAACATGATTTCTTTTCAAAAGGGAACATTTGTTAAAAAGGGAACATTTTTTAAATCCCACAACATTTTGTTTAAAATACGAACATTCTTTGAATTTATGAACAATTTTGGAAAATGCGACCATTTTTCTAAAAAATGAAGGTTTTTTGAAAGTGGGAACAATTTTTTAAGGTTACGAACAATTTTTGAAAACATGAACTTTTTTCAAAAAAATTTGAAAAATAAAAAAGAAACAAAAAAAGAAACCGAAAAGGAAACAAGAACATTTAGACCAAAGTTAGAAACGAAAAACAATTTTAAAAATTCCAAACAAATTTGAAAGTTGAACATTTTTTGAATACGTGAACAAAAGTTGAATACGTGAAGTAAATATATAACAAATATGTTCAGAAATTCGTGAACATTTTTGGAAAGTTGCAAACAATTTTTGAAACGGAAACATTTTTTTGAAATCGCGAACATTTTTTTAAAAGTTGTCAAAATTTTGAGCAAAAACATTCTGAACAATTTTGTTAACACAAAGTATTTTTTGAAAATTCCGAACATTTTTTGTTAAATGCAAACAGTTTTTGAATTTATGAACAGAATTAGAAAACACGAACATTTTTCAAATTTTGAACATTTTTGTAAAAGCGTGAACATTTTTTTGAGAGAGAAAACATAAACTTGAAAAACAAAAAAGAAAAAAAATAAAAATAAATAGAATAGAAAAGGAAAGGAAAATAAAAAACCGGTTCAGGAACCTTCTAGAAGGTTCCCAAAACCGGAAAAAAAATCAGCTGGGAACCTTTAGAAGGTTCCCAAAACCGGGAGTGCAGGAACGGTTAAACGGGCCGGCCCGTTGCGTCGCTGCTTTCGATTCGCCTTTGTCTTGCGGTTACCGCAGTTTGACGCAACGAACGGCAAATAGGATATTCCCTGCAAAGTGACTCACTGATGGGACTTTGCTGGTTAATTAGTGATTAAAGAAATAGAACACAAAAGGGAAAGGAGCAGCCCCACTCCCATGAGCCCACGATCAAAGAACGTGGGCGCGCTCCCACGTCTTGCACGATGGCGACGTGCATGTTAAACACTCCACACGCTGCAGCCTCCAAGATACCAGTGTTGCACACCTGCCCCTATAAATACCTCCCTCTTCATTGGTTTAGGGGTCGGCTCATTTTAATCTTTGGTTCTCTGGTCTCCTTCCCTCCTCTCTAGTAGCAATATTCTACTACACATCATACTACACAAAAAAAGCACACCATGAGAAAAGGAAGCAAGGGGAGGAATCTTGGTTGGTTCCAAGAAGGAAGAAGGTGAAATATGATACTATCCTCATACCCTTAGTTTCGGCCGTTTGGTTCGAATCAAGGAATCCTTTTTCCTCATCCATGAACTCTCGTCCTTAGTTTCGGCCATTTTGGTTCGGATCAAGGATTCTTTCTCCCCCACTTCATGAAATATTGTCCTTAGTTTCGGCCATTTTGGTTCGAATCAAGGAAAATACATATCATGAAATCAAGTCCTTAGTTTCTGCCATTTTGGTTCGGATCAAGGAAAACACATATCATGAAATCATATCCTTAGTTTCGGCCATTCTCTTGGTTCGGATCAAGGAAAACACATATCATGAAATCATATCCTTAGTTTCGGCCATTCTCTTGGTTCGGATCAAGGAACATAAAACTCATAAAATTATACCCTTAGTTTCGGCCTTGTGGTTCGGATCAAGGAATATAATTCATAAAACACTGTCCTTAGGTTCGGCCTTGTGGTTCGAATCAAGGAATATAAACCCATAAAATCATGACCATAGGTTCGGCCCTTTTGGGTTCGGATCGAGGAATCTAGATAGTACATGAAATCGGGGATTCGCATGTTTCATGTAGATATGTCCTTAGTATTGGCCATGTGGTTCAAATCAAGTATGCATATTTTTCTTCACGTAGACATGTCGTGATTGGGGGACATATAAAATGCTCTAAGCATGGGTTCTTTCATGTTCATAAAGCACATCTCGCGCATGGGTTCTTTCTTCTCACGAGGATGAATTCCGTGGCATAAGTCAACAAAATGCAAAATACCATATGACATGGGTTCTCTCATGAATCCCATGGCATAATAAAAATTATATTATGGCGTGGGTTCTTTCAAACGAGTTCCACGGCATAAATCATCAACCAAACAAAACAGAAATTATGCTCTAAGCATGGGTTCTTCAAAAGGAATTCCATGACACGAGTTATAAATATTGAAAATACACCCTATGCATCAAAACATGGGCCCAAAACAGGCCTGGCCAAAATCAACCTTCATTTACACTATAACATAAATGAGGTCGAGCACGAACAAAATATGTTGCATGCATGTAAAGAAACATATGACATCATATCAAACATAATGTCATTGAAGAAAACCTACGCGAATAAACTTCAAGTTCCCCCAGGCCGGAGTTCACCGTCGATCGCGAGGAGGATTCCCTTTATTTGATTTTCCTTGTAGCATATTGTAATAGGAATGTGTTGCAATTCTATGTAATAGGATAGTTGGAATTCTTAATCAGGGTTTTTTTCTTCAGAGATGTAATTAACAGAATTTTTATATAAATGTAAGAGTTCTGGAAATAATGTACCTGCAATGTTTGATCTTCCTTTTATTGTATGCATTTACGCATTTAAATATATTCATTCTGTATCTATGACGTGGCGTGTCTCACGCCCGCCATTTTCCCGTCATCAGATTCTGGCACTCCCAGTGGGACATATTTCTCCCCTCATCTTTGAATTCCAACATAGGATTGCAATGTGTGAATTTCTAAAGTACATGAAGTACATAAAACATTGTGTACACAAAATATACTCAAAGTAAATTAATCTATAGATTTCTTTATTCGAAGGTATGGAGGGTCAAGTACCGCATTCGGTGAAACTCCGCATTGGAGACTTTTGGCTTGATGTACCCATTGGTCCAGGTGCGACTTCCACAAATCTGCATTTGGGTACTATGATTGCATCACCAACTGAACAAAACCAAGGTTAGGAAGTATTCTCTCCACTCAAGTTTGGGGGAAATATGAGGGTAGACAAAGAAAGAAAGGGCAAGACAATGGACAAACTCCACTATGAGCAACCTATGAATGGGGGCAATACCATGATTATATTTCCCTCCTCGTTGTTTCTGCATGGAAGGACGTCAAAGTTTCAGAATAAAGTTCAAGTTGATGCTTCAGATCCTATTCTTTTGCTGGCCGATAAATCCATTGGAGAATGCTCTAAGACGGTTCTCAAGTTTCCCCTTGAATGCAAGAAAAAGCACCGTAATTCCCATGGCTATGAAACATGTCATGTGAACCCAACATCAACATTGTCAGGGCATCTCCAGCCGCGCCCCCAAGAAGGCCTCCCAGGCGATTTTTCGCGCGGCCGAAAAAACGCCCACTCGCCTCAGAGCCCGATTTTACGGCTTGGGCCGAAAAGCGTCGGCGGATCCAGCCCGAACCCAACATACATGGCGCTCGGGCGCCGGGCGAACTTTTTGGCGCGAAGAAACCGCGGGCCCGACGCGTCGGCGACACGGATTACTCGCCCTTCGTCATCCTCATCGCCTCGCTTCCCGGCGAATCAATGCCAGCTACCGCTGCTGCGCCGGTCACCGCGCCATTGATGCTTCAAGGGCGGCGCAGTGAAGGCCGGACGACGCGCGTCCCTCGCCCTTGCCTCGCCCGCCATGCGTACGCACGGTGCCACGCGTGTGGGCGGCGCGTCGGCCTATATATGCCGCGCCCCGGCGCACTCGGTCGTCTCACACTTCCCCTCCGCCGTCGCTCCCTCCCCTCCGCCGTCGCTCCTTCCTCCCTCTCCTCTCCTCCTTTTCGCCGCCTTCCAATGGCCGAACGTTTCCCAGGCGACGGCGCGGCGGCGAACGGCTTCGGCCGCCGCCATCTCCATGAAGACGAGGCTCGCCTCCTTTACGAGGCCGAGTACCCGGTCCCGCCGGACATGCGGGTGCCCGGGGCGTGGAGGATCAGCGCGGGCGGCGTGCCGGTGCCCCCGGTACCCTCGGTATGTGCGGCGCGCGGAGATCGCCGCATCCGATCGAACTCGCCGCCGCGGCGAGGGAGGCGCCACGGTACGCCCCCGACAACCCGCTGTGGGAGCCGTACTTCCGCCGCTGTCACGCCGAGCAGCTCGAGGCCACCAACGGCGTCGTGCCCTCCGGCAGGCAAAACTCCGCCGGCCGGCGTCGATGGTGGGGCGTGCCAGGGCGCACGCTGGACGCCGCCTCGAGTACATCGAGGGCGGCAACACGCCGCGCCTCGACTACCCGCTCCCCTTCCTTTTCACGCCGGGAAGCTCTCGACCCCGGCGCGATGGAGACCGGGGTCCTCCTCTTCGTCCGGCGGCTCGTCCCGCCTCCGCCCGTCAGCCGGAGCCCAGACACGCCTGGGCGCGCACCCGTAGCTCCGGCGTCGTATCAGCGCCCGTCTGCCGGAGCCCCACGGCCGTTTGTCTCGCCGAGCCCAAGCCGGAGCCCGCCTCGTCGAGCAAGAAGGAGCTCGGCCTCCCGCGAGTACGAGGAGATAGCCCGCGCGGCTTCTCCGACGAGGACGCCATGCGGTGGGCGCGGAGGACTACCTCCGCGAGGAGACGGTCCGCGATGCTGGCTCGAGGAGATCGCCGCCCATAGCGGGCGCGAGGACGAGCACGGCGTCGTGATCCTCGACAGCGACGACGACGAAGCCCCCGGACCTTCCAACCCGCCGCGCCAACCGGGGGAGGGGTGCAGCAGGGACGGCGGAGGTTTAGGCGGGGACGGCAGCGGCGGCGACGACGACGACGACGATAACGGGGGCGACTACACGCGGTTCTACAGCCTCCTCGGCATGTAGCCGCGTGGGCGGGCGGCGAGGCGGGCGGCGAGGGAGACGGCGGGAGTAGCCCGCCGGTTTTTTTGTAAAATATGTTTAAGTTTGAACGAACTCGCCGAAGTTTGCAATGAATTTGCGCCGTGTTTAAATTTTTTAAAATACCGTGGGCGCCGCGACTGGGGGGCATCACGCCCCCAGTGCGCGGTTTAGCGCCGGTGCGCCCCCAGGGGGCGATTTTTTGCCCCTCCTGGGTGGCCAACGGCTGGAGATGCCCTCAAGTCCCTTTTCCTCATCAACACCCGTTGCATATGATTCTTCTCAGACTTCGTTAGAGTCAGTGTGCTATCAACCTCGGCGAAGAAATGTTTGCCATGTCAACCTTCACAATATTAAGGTCGGCAAAGTCCGTGTCTAATTCCCCAAGAGTGTGGACAACAATCATCCAGACCGCCTTTTTTATATCAGCAATGGTGGTATAAGAATTCATACTACGGTGACTAGAAACCCTTCAACAGTTGTTGCCTTCATCAGGTTCATCTGGAAAAAGTATCTTAATCATGCCAAGTGTTATGTTGTCGGCCTTGACTGTGAATACACTAGATATGTCCACAGCAAAGCGCATAAGAAGCTTCCACTTGAGCAACAAGTTGCTCTCTCCAATCAAGATCCACAACGCGCTGCTGTCTTGCAGCTTTGTGTGGGCAAGCATTGTCTAATTTACCAGCTATACCAGGCTCAGGCCAGTAATTTTATCCCTCCACTTCTCCGCCGCTTCCTTGACAATGACACAGTTGAATTTGCGGGTGCCGCCATTGGCAATGACATCGAAAAACTCAAGTTCTGTAACTTGGGTATCAGAAAACCTGTCGATGTGCAGGGATTGGGTATCAAGGTTCATAATCAAAAAGCTGGCAACTTGGCCTCATTGGAGAAGCTAGAAAAGAAGGTTGCAAACATAAGTCTTAACAAGGACAAAAGCATCACTGTTAGTCGGTGGGAGAAGTCCAACCTGGACCATGACCAGATCAAGTATGCATGCTTGGATGCCTATGCGAGCTTCGAGGTTTATAGGCAACATTCCAACATAACTGGTTATCTTAGAACTCGTTGAAAGGTTTGTTCCTAGGTCAAATATGTAAGGAAAGGTTGTTTAGTCTTTATCAAAGAAAAAAGATGTACACGACTGTCGTTTCTTTATATTATGGTTATGCCTATTTCATTGGATGCATTTTTCATATGATGATGTAAGGAAACAAATGTTCTGGTATCATCATAAAAAAATTTCCTTGTAGGAGACGAGTGAAATCTGGATAGAAATGATACAGATTTCACACCAATGCTTGCAATACAAACATTGCCACATTTGTTGTCACTATGCACTTAATTTAGATGTTGTAAAAGAAATCAACGAACATACTCCAATACCACACGAGTATAAATTGTGGCACAAAAGAAAATACTCCAATGACCTACGAGTATAAACTGTGCAAAAAAAATCGTCAAGCGACTCCATACCCTCAAGAGTATAAACTGGGGCACACACACAAAAAAAAAAATACTCTAACGACTTACGAGTATAAACTGTGATGCCAAAGGAAATATCGTCAAGCGTACTCCATACCCTCAAGAGTATAAACTGGGGCACATAAAATGTCACTCCAAAAGCTTACGAGTATAAAATGTGTGATATAAAATAAAGCAAATATATACTCCAAAACCTCATGATTATAAATTGGGTCATAAAAAGAAATATTACTCCAACAACTTATGGGTCTAAACTGTGATGAAAAAAAACACAAATCATAAAACTCACTCCATACCCTCATGAGTCTAAACTGGGGCACAAAAAAACATGCACTCCAATAAACTTACGAGTATAAACTATGATATAAAAATATACTCCAATGCCTCATGAGTATAAACTATGGCATATATAAAGAAAATATTACTCCAACAACTTATGAGTCTAAATTGTGATGCAGAAAAACCATCAAACGAACTCCGAAATAACGTGGGTATAGACTGTGTCATATAAATAGAATTTACTCCAAAAGATCACGAGTTTAAACCATGAGATAAAAATATAGCAATGTTACTCCAGTAATTTACCGAAAAAAGGCTTTCGCCCCGCTTTATATTATAAAGCAACTGCCCAAGCCAAACATCCAATAAAGTTCACACACACACACACACACACACACAAGCCTCACAAACAGGGGGTATCCAAGGGTTAGTGCTGAGGGCCAACAAGCCCTGAAAACAGAAAAAACTCGCACTCCAGTAATTTACGTGTATAAATTATGACATAAAAATATACTACGCCAATATCTTACGAGTCTAAACTATGGCACTACAAATACACACTGATGGTTCAAATACCTTATGAGCTAACTATGGTCAACGTGAGCAAATTTATGTTGATGAGTGTAAGGTGTGGTGCACTAAGAAAGTATGGACCATGCTTCAACTACTCAAGACATAAAAATCATTTTTAATGGTTATAACAACGGGTCGAACATAAAGAATGACATAGTTGCCCATCGTGAGTAAAATGCTATATAATAAAAGGCAAAACAAAGTGAAACACAAATATGAGAATAACTCATTCCTATCAATTTTGAAGAAGGGATGTGTGCTCCATGATGATCTCTATGCTTGAATATTGTTGGTTACTTCCATGATGGGCCCAGAGGGGATACTAGCGCAAAGAAGGTGGTGTCATAAAAGAGCACCACCATGCTCAAAAAGTTTTCAAGGACCCCAAATGGATGAAACTCCACTAAAAGTAAATAAATATGCAAGTTTATGGGAGAAGATTCAAAAGAGTGCAGGGGGCAAGTTTTACCCTGAATCTCCTAGAGTACTAAGCATGACTTCAGAAAAATATTCTCCACAGATGTTGCGAGAATATTCGATCAAAACATCTCCTAATATGTAGGACTTGTGAAACGTGGAAATGGAAATTTGTTCTGGGTACCCCGTGGCGCGCGGGAGAAAAGTTCATCTATAGCACTCCCATATATAACTTTATGCAAGCACATGAAGATCCTACCCCAGGAGGTTAGGGGAAATCAACCTTACCTTATCCAAAGATGTCCAAGGCTAGCGAAGCGCAATATATTTGAAGGCTGAAGGCATCCAAAAATGTCACATACATATCACCTTTTTATTCGTTGTGAATGCCAAAACCTCTATCGAGGAATACATGGGTATAGTTCATCTCGCCCTTCAACAAAAGTGGGAAGAGATTGTTGACTTTTGAAATCATTTGGCTACTAACATATATAACAAAACAAGATACATCACTACTAGGAAAAGGGCTATAGATAGGATTGATTCTAATGGCGCACCGTGGAAGCAGTGCGCCACTACTATATACTAATGGCGCACTGTTTTCGATACACCATTAGTGTGGAAGACACTAATGGCGCACCGTAAATGTGGTGCGCCACTAGTATGAATTATTATTTTTTCCATTTTCTCATACATACTAATGGCGATCTGGTCCATAATGCGCCATTACTATATATAACTACTAATGGCGCACCAAGGTGCAAAGGCGCCATTATTGTGTTTTATTCTTTTTTGCAAAACTACTAATGGCGCACCGTCTGCTGATGCGCCATTAGTAACCAGGGTTACTAATGGCGCATCAGCAGACGGTGCGCCATTAGTAACCTGGGACCAACAAGATATTTTGGACAGCCCACACCTACCCACTCACTTTCCCCACTTCATTCCATCCACCTCCTTCTCCAAGCTTTCGGCCATCTCCTCCTCCTCACCTCATTTCCACCATAGATTCAACAAAATTAAGTGGTGAAATTACCTTTTTTTGATAGGTAAGTAAGGGAAAGCTATCTTCATGATATAGATCTACTTTTTTTTCTCCCTAGCTCGCTTCCAACAACGTGCACATGCACTTTTGTGGCCTAGCTAGATCTATGTATGTTTGTGGTGTTGCAAGTGTTTGTGGTGTTGCATATATGTTTGTGTTTGAAGGTACCGGTATTTGAAATATGCGATAGTTGCCAATATTTTGCCGGAATGTTTTGATTCATTTCCGTTTCAAGAGAATTTTGGCACTATGCATTCTTTTTGGTCCTATTTTTAGGGAAGGTCATGCCAAATTTTTCTTGGTTCTAACATATCGCTTTTGCTCTATCCGCAGCGACCATGGTCCGCACGATGGTGAAGGCATCGTGAATAGGTTTTGAGCTCGCATGAAGGCCGAGATGCTTCAAAAGAACGAGACAGAGATAAGATGTCCATGTCGAAGATGCAAGTGAAGAGCCTTATTGCGGACCCGGATTCCGGCAGGTGCGGGACCACCGCTCTTGCGTGGTTTCATGGATGGCTATCGGTGGCAAGGTGATGAAGATGACTATCAAGTCGCCCATGGCCGGGCCGGCAAGAAATGAGGAAGGGCAACAAGACAAGTACCACCGCGGCGTAGGGCGGGCGAGAAGACGAAGAATCTCCGTGACATGATCACGACGGTGATGTTGACACATATCATCATGTAGAAGATGTCGACATGATGATGAGGAAGATCAAGACGAAGGGCATGATCATGAAGATGAAGATGCCGGAGCAGACGACGATGGAGGCTGGGTGCAGGACCTCATATTCAAGAGCTGCTTCTCAAGCGGACGGATAACGCAAGAGCTGCCGCCGAGAGAAAGCCAAGCTGGATCAACCGGAGATAGACGCGTTACTCCATTGTATGAAGGATGCAGGCCCGAGGATACCCTTTGAAAGTAACGCCATGGCTCGAGATGAAGGTAAAACACAAAATGACCGACGATGCTTCGACGAGAACATGTCATTTCGCACTAACGCCTTCCCAAGGGGAACAAGTGCCCACCAGTTCGAGGAGGCGAAGAAAATCGTGTGTCCTCTGGATTTACCGCACGTGAAATACCATGTGTGCATGAACAATTGCATCATTTATCGGGACGAGCACGCGGAGTCTACCATATGTCCGGTAAGCGGCGCCACTTGATACAAGAAGAGGAAGAAGCTCCTCGAAAATCGGTGTGGTACTTTCCGATCACTCGCTCTGCAGCGGTATTTCGCGGACCCTAAGGTAGCAAAGCTCCTGCGTTGGCACGCGGATAGGGAGGAGAAGAAGCGGAAGATGACGGAAATGATCCGGAGATAGATAAAAAGACAAGATCTTTGAGTCACCCTAAGGATGCGAGCGCTGGCAAGCGTTGAACTTCAAGACCTGAATTTGGGAAGGATCCAAGGAACATCGTCTGGGCGCGAGCACCGATGGAGTCAATCCGCTTGGCAGCGAGAAGCACACATAGCACCTGGCCTGTGTTTGTGTGGATGTACAACCTTCCCCTAGTTGTGCATGAAGAGGAAGTACATTCACATGAGTATGCTAATTGAAGGGCCGAAACAACCAGGAACGACATCAATCAGATCTGGGGCTCTTTGAAGGAGGAGCTAGACACGCTGTGGAAAACGCCAACCAATACGTGGGACGCCGCAGAGAAAGAATATTTCCTATGAGAGCCGCCTGACCGCCACGACGGTGCACGACTATCTCGGTTACGGATATCTCGCGGGCAGGTAGTCCACGGATTTTCGGATGCGTAAGGTGCATGGATGACACAACGACGCCAGCTAGATAGAGATCCGGGTCTTCGAAAACCGTGTTCATGGGACATCGAAGGTGGCTTCGGACGATGACCCGTGAAGGAAACGCAAGGATCTGTTCGATGGTGAAACCGAACCCAAAACGCCTGTACGAGGAGCGGCAAGGAAATAGACAAGCTGTTGAAAAATTGGAAAGACCGCCCACCGCCGAAAGATGCGAAAGGCGCCAGAGCCGCTGCTGAAGGTATGGAAAACGAGGTCTGTTTTCGGGACTTTCCGATCGAAGATCCACCGTGTGCCTCACAGCCTTGATGTCATGCATATCACAAAGAACGTGTGCGAGTGTCCGCTGGTACCCCGCTCAACATGCCGAGAGGACCAAAGATGGGCCGAAAGCAAGGGCGACTTGAAATCAATGGGCATCGTGCGGAGCTTCACGCTAATGATGATGATGATGATGATGATGAGGCGAAGCAGACACGGAAAGTCGTCGCAAAGGCAAAAAGGCCAAGAAGACCGGAAATGACTATCCTCCCGCGTGCTTCACTCTAAGTCGAGGAGATCGAGCAGTTTTTCACCGCCTCCTAGGAGTAAAACTTCCTTCTGGTTACGCTGGGAAGATAAGCAGATACCTAGACCCAACAAGCGAAGTTCAGCGGGATGAAGTCTCACGGTATCACGTCCGATGACGCAGATACTTCCAGTTGCAATCCGTGGGATCATGGACGCGCACATCCGCGGAAACGCTATTTGGCCTATGCAAATTTTTCGACGCCATCTCGGAAGTCGATTGGCGGAGGCAACTCGAAGGCTACAGGAAGAGATCGTGGTGATACTATGCGAGCTTGAGATGTACTTCCTACCGCATTCTTCGATGTTATGGTGCATCCGCTGGTCCATATAGTGGAGGATATCATCCAACTCGGGCCGACGTTCTTGCACAAAGATGATGCCGCTCGAAAGGATGAATGGTGTCATCAAAGGATACGTTCGCAACATGTCACGCCCAGAGGGAAGCATAGCCGGGGCTTTTCGATCAAGAGTGCATCTCCCATCGCACGAATTATCTAGGCATCGAGAACCCCGCTGGTCCGCGCGTCAACAGCACCTCGGCAGGCTCATTGGATGGGGTCACCATGAGGGTCGCCGCGAAATGCATGTCGACTTCGAGGGTCGACTCGCCGACTTTGAAAGAGCAAACCTAGTCGCGCTACAACACATAGACGTGGTCGATCCTTGGGTGGTAGAGCACAAAACCTTTATTAAGAAGACGACAATGACCGAGGCCAACAGAGGACGGACGGAGATATACTCAAAGAGCACAACTCATGTTTCACGCGTTGGTTCAAGCGAAGCTTCGTTGCATCTTTACATGAGGATTCTTCCGCGGAAGAACAACTCATATTCGCTTTGTCACAGGCGCCGAGCACAACCTCGATGACCTATGAGGCGACGATATCAACGGCTACACATTCTACACCGAGGACAAGGACATGAAGAGCGATGGTTATCGAACTCCGGGTAACGATGGAATCCTACACCGTAACGACAAGGACAGATACTACGGAAGGATCGAGGAGATCTGGGAGCTGAGCTACGCCGAGAGAAGGTCCCGATGTTCCGTGTCGATGGGCCAAAACGCTATAAAAGAAGACCGTATTTCACCACCATGGTTATATCCGGCCAAATCAAGATCATGGTATAAACGTCACCGCAAAAAATGAGCCATGGGTACTGGCTTCCCAAGTGGACCAATGCTTCTTCATTACCGACCCGCCAAAGCCCGGCCGTGTTGTCGTGAGGAGAGGCAAAAGGAAGATCATCGGAATGGATGGAGTAGCCAATGAGCAAGACTTCGACAAGCACGGCGACCAAGATCGAACATGACGACGACGATGAAGTAGCAGACACACCACAAGAAGAAGCAGGACCACCCTACCTAAAGGACGTCTGCTCCACGTAAGAACTCCGCTTGCGAAAAAGAAGGGCAAGAAGATTGTGAACAGATAGCTAGCTAAGACCGATTGTATTTAAATCGTAGTCTTCATTTCTCGATTGTATTTCATGGGCACTTTTGATATCATGAATATTTTTAAATTTCATGGGCACTTTTTGAATTCATGAGGACACTTGATCTCGATTCCTCCATCTCGATCTCGATCCTCCATCTCGATCACACCCGACCTCCCCGCTAGCTCCACCCATCGCACCCTCCCCGCTCCACCGCCGAGCACCCGCCCCCAAGACCAAGACTTTTGAACATATTTTTAATTTTTTTACTATTTTTATAAAAAATATTCCTGTTATAATTTAAACAAGTTTGAACATATTTAAACACAAATAAATATAAAAACAGCATTTAAAATGCATAAAAATATTACTGTTATGATTTAAACAAGTTTGAACATATTTAAACACAAATAAATATAAAAACACCATTTAAAATGCATAAAAAATATTGGGGATCCAGGAATCGAACCCAGACCTCTGTGTGTGTGTGTGCTGCGTCTTGACCAGTCGGGCTAGTGGGTGGGTTCTATTGTAGATAGGGTTGGGCTGTAGATATGGCTCTTGGGCTAGATTAAAACAACATTCTAATGGCGATCGAGGGTGGTGCGCCATTAGAACAATCAGACTTATGGCGCACGGTGTGTGGTGCGCCATTAGAAAGCTTCCTCCACCTATTCCCTCGGCCTCTCTCCTCCCTCGCCAGATCCCCACGACAAGAGCCTCTCGCCCTCCCACATTGCCGTCGCTGTCCTCCGCCCGTCACCCCGTGCCTCGCCCCTGCTCGCCGCCTGTCGCCCGTCGCCCAGCCGCCCGTCGCCCAGCCTGAGCCAGAGGAGACGACGCCCCCTCCCTCCGCCACGCCCCGCCGCCCCCCTCCGTCCCCCCCGCCCGCCCGCTCCCCCCCTCCGCCCAGGCCAGGCCGCCCCTCCGCCAAGGCCAAGGCCTCACGTCCCCCTCCGCCCGCCCCCCAGGCCTGCGCCGCCGCTCCCCCTCCGCGGCCGCCTCGACGCCCTCCGCCCAAGCCGAGACGCAGAGACAAAGCGAGTGGAGGAGCTTCAACACCGGCGTCTTCCTCCATTCCTCCATCCCTCCCCTGTGATTCCTCCTTCTCCTCCACCCTCACCTGCAAACCCTAGGGCCATGGCGGCAGGCTTCTTGCTCCCTTGTAAGAACATCTCTCTGTTGGCTGCATGTATTTCAGAGAACAAATTCGTTGTTCATTTCATTCATTGGCTGCATTAGCTAAGCATCAAGTGGATTTAACTATTTTAGACAGTTTGATTAATCGTATTATGTTTCAAGAGGTTCACCTATAGTTTCAAAAATTCAGTCACTAGATATATGCAATAATTTACAAAGAGCAAGTGATGTAGAGCAAAAATTCAGCAAATGATGTATAGTTTCAAAAATTCAATGAAACTGAACCTACCCTATTGCTTCATGTAGCAAAGGCGGCAATGCAAGCAAGATCATGCTTGGCTTAGCCAAATTCATGTTACTGAATTTTTTCAACATGATAAAATTGTCATGCTACTAAATGTTATAGAAATGCAAGGAACATAGAAATACTAGGGCACACAACATTTAGAGTACTCAAATTCAGTTCTGAAATTTTTGTTAGATAGTGGCTACACTAATCTAGAGTAGTATCCCAATCGATGGAGTACTCGATTTAAAACTCCTAATCTAGACTAATATCCTAAAATCATTCCCGGAATTGCTGGAGTATAAATCATTAATCATTGATCATTGATGTTTGAGTATAAATCATGAAGAGCAATATCCGCTTATTTGTTAGATAGTGGCCTATTAACTTGCTTGATTAAACACAACTCACTTTGGATTACTCCAATGACAAGTGCCTTTGAACAAGACCGAAAGACCTAGCCAAATATCCGCTTATTTTCTCCTTGATACGTAAGATGTGCCTTGCATGATTTTTGTGACAAGACCGATTATTACCGATGGCCTCTTTCTATAGATGCTGCATATGTAGAGTGTAATGAGATCTTAGTGTCATTTATGACACATATTAGACAATGTGCAGCTTTGTCATTTATGACACATATTAGACAAAGTGTGCAGCTTACTGGATGTATTGAAAGAAATCATTTCTTTATTTTTGTTAAGTGGAGCGAACAAAATCATTTATCTGGTTTTATTATTTCACATACCCACTTGGAACTGCAATTTCATTTATGTTGTTATAAGTTTGTTTGTCACAAGATGAGTTAACTTGCTGTCATTTATCGAAATTCAGAATGTGCTGGACTATATGTTCATTGGTACTACTTGTGATGTCTGCTGTACTACTTGGAAATTTTGTCAACTTGTGATGTCATTGTACCTCGAGAGGCCCTTGAGTTTGCGGAATGTCGATTAACTTCCGTTCGGCAAATTGGTACTCCATATGTCCTATTTTCAGCAAAGGTCATGCTGAAATTTTCCGTGAATTTTAGCATGACTTTGCTAAAAATAGGACATATGGGGTACTTATGACTAATGCATGGGCCGGGCTATCTTAGTACTTAGTTAAGTAGGATCAATCGCCTCGCCATTCTTGCTGCATTAAATCATAGGTGGCAATAGAGCCAAGTGATTAGGCCCAACTTAGAATTATCCTTAGCATCGATAAACCCTAGATGATAAACCCAACATAGGTGGCAATAGAGCCAAGTGATTAGGCCCAACCTAGGGTGCCTCGGCATCGATAAACCCTAAATGATGAAAACTTAACTTGGCTGCCCCGGATGCCTCGGTGTCGATGAGAACCTAAATGATGAAAGCTTAGGCTTTTAGGGTGCCTCGGTGTCGACAAACCCTAAATCATGAGACCATGATCTTGTTCCTTGACAATAACAATCTTTTTGACCAAACTTTTTTCCTATTTAGAGAGAAACATGGCCCACAACGATGAGGCCGGTGGTTCGGGCGGCAAGCAATTCTGGGAGCTGTCCCAAGAGATGGAGGAACAACCTCACCGCTATGATGACGCCGCGGAAGACACCGATCCTGATTACACAACCCCTAGTGGCGTCGGGGATGACACCACTGATGGTGCCGCCGAGGATGCCACCACTGATGATGGCGGCGCACACACAGATGGTGGCGGCGCACACACAGATGGCACCCAACCGAAGAAGCAAAGGAAGGACCGGCGCTCAATGCGCCGCACCGTCAAGGAGGAATTCACTCAAGTGGACTCCGACGGAATCCAACGGAGCCCAAACATATAGTCAAGGGTACGCGGTTCAGCTCGGGTGCATTCTCCGAACACCGCCTCGATCAACACCGAGAACCTTAGGCATAAGGACCGAGGGAATTTGCAACCTCCTCTTCACGGCTGCACGAACGATACAAGTTCCCGCCGAATTTGAAAACACACGCCTCGTGGAATATAGTGAACAATGCCGCCTCACGAAGATGAGCACGGTCCTGTCTACTTGGAGAAGCGCGTGAAGAGAATGATTGATAAAGGTGATAGTTATGACAAGATCAAGGCGAAATATCATTTGATGAGCGAAGATGAGTACAAGGAGTTCAAGATCAAGTGCCAGAGCCCCGCAACCTCCGAATCAAGTCGTGGGGAAAGAAATGCGGAGTTGAACTTAGGGAACACAAACTCGGTCCCGGCGGTTATAGAGTGGCGGAGCCTATATGGGACAAGGAGGACTTGAGCGTGCCGAGCAAGGCCTACCGCCCGCTTCGAGAAATACAGCGGTGACAAGCGCATCAGAACTATGTCGGGCCCGGTACAAGGAGGACCCGATAACAAAGGAGCTTACCACGGATCCGAAGACCAGGGCGCTTGAGCTTGTTCTGGTAAGGAATACACCCCCGCGTAATTAGCTCCATATGGTTGCACTCTAATTAATCCCCAATATTTCTAAATGGTTCATGTTCCTTTCGCAGGACAATGAAAGCAGTAGCGCGGGGTCGCCTAAGAGCTCCCCTTTCGACACCCCTTTAAATAGGGCGTTGAACGTAATGAAAAAGAAGGATAAGCTCGATAAGCCGACGTCAGCTGGTCGTGTGGCCGACAAAGGCTTGTCCACAAAATGGGGGTCATACTATACCGCTGGTGTGCGGAAGGAGAAAAAGGCCAGCTCGGAAAGCCAGACGCGCGAGGTTGAAGCACTCAAGGCACAAGTGGCGCGGATTCCGGAGCTTGTCCAAGAGCAAGTGGAACAACAGCTGGGAACGAAGCTCAACGCCATGGTGCCTACGTTGATTCATGGGCTGACGACGTGGATTGCGGGCGGCCAAAAGGGGCCTCCCCCGGTTCCCAGCTTCACGGCCAGCAACTCGCACAGCGCGGCGGCGGCACCATTGGTGTCTCCGGCGGCGGCGCCATTGGTGTCTCCGGCGGCGGCGCCATTGGTGTCTCCGGCGGCGGCGCCATTGGTGTCTCCGGCGGCGGCACCATTGGTGTCTCCGGCGGCGGCGGTATTTGTGTCTCCGGCACCGCACGGTATTGAGCTTAATGCACCCGGTGTACGCCGACCGCACCTCGCCAAAGAAGCGCCCCTCCGTCGATTGCACGCCCGCCGTTGGCGGTGCTCGACATTAGCCGACCTCGCCGCATCACGGTAACTAAGCCTCTCGGCCGATGACTTCATCTCCTTGTTTTGACGGGCATCCTCGACGCCCTATACATGTTTTCGCAGGCACCGCCGACGTTCCTTGCACTCTTTCGCACTTCGTGGGCGCCGAGTTGGTCGATGTCGCCAAGGGCGAATCGCTCAACCGGCAACCCCATGTTCCACGGTAATCCGATGCCAACCACAATGTATAGGGTTGAAGTGGTCCGGTGCTGCCAGCTGCGACGAGCTGTTACTCCGATTCGACCCATCGGGGCCGACGAAGAAGATGAGATGACCCTCGGCACTGCGCAGAACTGGCCCTCGCTATGGCGAAGAGCCAGATTCGTTTGGGGCGAGGGACACCACCCCACAGATAAGACCGCCAGTCGTGCCGGCGCCAAGCCATGGCAAGAACGCCGCAACGCTACCGGACCTGCCGGACATCCCTATGGCACAAGATCCGGACAGCCCTATGGCACAGATCCGGACGGCGGCGACAACGACGACGGTACATTTACCAAAGTTGACAAGTACTTTGTCGAACATGGGTACGCCGACGAGTTCTGCGGGCCTCTTTCTCAAGAACCCAGCCAAGACCACCGCGATCTAGCTAGTACGGCGGAGAAATCCAATTGCAACAAGCGCCGTCTCGGCGTTCAGTTCTCGAGACACGCCCAGCTCCCGTTTTCACCGAGCCTCGAGATAGCTGAGGCGCGAATATTATCAGCCCCAACACGCTGAAGAAGGCGGTGTGTGAGCGTAACTCGGTCCCATTACAGAGATCAAGAAGAAGGGCCGGAAATGAAAGACTAACAAGGGCGCTGGTGCGAGCCACCGCACCGAAGTTCGATCCGTGCTCGGGACGGGCCACCTTCACCTAAGGATATCTCGAGGAGGGTGCATGTGGCGGGTAGGGCAATGCTACCGCCAAATATGCTGAATGCTGCAACCGGTGCTATGCGGAGTCTGCACGACGTTGTTCTGATTTTGGAGAAGCGGCGTCTCGTAGAGAAGGATGTGGCATACCCGGTTTTCGTGGCCAAGGTGCCGAGAGCAAGGGCTTTGTGGATGGCGACATCGGGGTATGATCGCCCCGCGGTTTGATGACATCTTTGCTATGTTTAACCTTCATCCGCTGCACTACACCTTCGCTCGGCTGTTTTCGCCGAGCATGCAGATGCGGATCATTAGAGACAATACCGGACATCGTGATAGTCGAACCCTTCTACATGCGTGCCAAGCACTTGAGCAGCGCTGGGACCGCCAAGTTGCGAGTTCACACCTCAAGGCGCTATTCGCAAACGCAGATAAGGATAACTTCCTTGTGCCTTACTTTCCCGAGTAAGTCATCCCTTAACCGCCTGTAACATATGATTTCTTAGATTTCGATCGTTTTTTTTTCTAACATTCCGTGTTACGTGCAAAGTGACACACATTGCACACTCATCCTCTTAAGCCCGAAATATTCCATGGCCACGATTTCAACCCGAACCGTAACTCCATGATAGACTACACAAATGTGAAGAAAGTTCTTGATAATGTTCTCCTGCCACGCCTAACTGGAGGCACCTTCACCAGGCCAGTTCGTAAGTACGGCAAGCACATCTTCTCACACAATACGAAGTTCTGCTGCGTCAAGCAGCCGCCTGGCGGTCAGAAGGATGCCTACTACGCCCTCCATCACATGCGGGCGATCGTAAGGGACCATCATCACCTTTTGCTACCAGATAATCTCAAAGATTGGGCCGCGAGCTTGTCGGCAGTCTAGGACGCGGACCTCAGACAAGAATTCTTTCGCATCCAGTCGGACTTTGCGGACATCATCCATCAAGATGTCCTTCATACATCGGGGCAGTTCTTCCTCAGATATCAACCGTCCAACAATGAGATAGATGGAATGCTACAAATGTAGAGTGACAACGACCGCGATTTCATGACCATCGCGACAGACGGCGGCTTCATCCACGCTCCTGTCCGATGAGTCGAGTTAAAAGTAGTGATGTGTAGTTCTGAAACATTGATTGGCTTCATGTTGTAATTAAACTTTAATGAATTCGTATGTCTCTTTGGTTTGGACGGTTGTTCAACTTAGATGTAATCGATGCTATTTATTAGTAGGACCATGAATCGTGCTATTAATGTCTTGCTTTTCTCTTCCGATCCTTTTGTTGCATACTTACACATTGCTTATGTATTGTCTGTTGTTTGGCTTGTGCATAGAGATGCCGTCGTATGTCGTGGTACAAGGGTAAGGTTCCTGAGTCTACGATGATCGGGAGGAGTGTCGGAGACAGGTTCACCGCTTCAGCGGTAATAGTTACAAAGGGTACACCACTAGGGCGGAGGCGAATCTAGATACGCCCGTATCTAGCGGAGAGAGGAGGGAGCGTTGAGGAACCGGATGAAGACCAGTTTGATCGCGATGATGCTCATCGTGATGACCACAGCTCTCTTCTATGTGATGGTAGTTTAGATGATCGATATCGACTTGTAATGTGAAGGCAAACTCGATACTCGCAGTCTTGAGACTTGTAATGTTTTATCTTTGTCCGGTCTTTTGAATCCGGAGACTAATATGATGAATTGTATTCGAGACTAATCTTCTATTGTATTTGATGAATCTGATGTTGCTGTGTGCTGCTGTCTATATTCTATGCAATAATATATTTTGTAACCTGTGCAAAAATCAGAAAAGCAAAAAAAATAAAACCTAATATTCATACTAATGGCGCACCACACAAGACACTAATGGCGCACTGTGATCATCACACTAATGGCGCATTAGCAGCTGGTGCGCCATTAGAATGCCAAAGCACATTTGTACATATGGCCCCTGGGAGGCATTCTAATGGCGTACTGCAGGCTATACTAATGGCGCACTACGTGGTGTGCCATTAGAACACCAGATACTAATGGCGCACCAGTAGTGCGCCATTAGAATTTAATTCTAATGGCGTGATGCCAGTGGCGCACCAGTAGTGCGCCATTAGAAGGCAAATTCGGTGCGCCACTAGCATGCCTTTTCCTAGTAGTGCATCATGGAGTCAAGGCGACCATCCATCTCGAGGCTCATTGTGTATATAAACATGCATACTGCATCATGAGGCCAGGGTACATCAAACCCTACAACATGAGCTACGTAAAACAAAATACTCCAATCACATGAGTATGTAAGATGTTCAAGGCAAAATGAGTAGGATTGTTAGCCAAATGTACAAAAAAATTATAAATTTATATATACTCCAACATCTTAAGAGTATAAACTATGCTGCAACAAATCAACGGAAATTAAATATTCATCAAAAATTTGAAGTTCAAACATGTGTATATAGGAATAAATACTCCTAGAAAAATAAATAAACATCTGTCTAAAAGTGCCCCAGTGCTTCAAGAGCCAAAACTGCAAGCATAAACTAAGTGATCACCTCCAAAGCTAGATTCACCAGTTCAAACTGGAAACTCAAGTATGCATAAAAAATCCAACCTCGTCAGCCTACATAATGGTTGATCTGAAGTTCGCAAGTGTTTTTGCAAAATAACATAAGCTCTCACTCTTAAATTGCAAAATCCCAATTATGATAGCCATTGAAAGGAAAAAGGGGTCAACTACAATATGGGGCCAACAAACAATATATTCTATGAAATCATACAAAGTCAAAGAACGATCAATTTCAAACATATGATCCAACGCCTTATCAACATAAGTTAGATCATTGAAATAACTCTCCAATGCTTCACAAGATAAAAGTATAAGCATGGATATTTTACGTATAAAAAGAAGGCTACTCTTTCACGAGTCTAGCGAGAAACCGGACTAATAGCATCATCTTTTTTAAAAAAAGTCACGGGAATTAACAAAAAAATAATAGTAAATAAATATGATGAACTTGAAAAATACTTACAAAATCGAGATACCATTAAAATATGGTGGTAAATCAAGAGCATCGGGACCGGGGCACCATCATCCAAGAATGCTACATGTGAAGCATATATCCAATGGCACATAGGGAAAAATGCATGCTCAATATCTAGTGCAAAAAAAAGTTTGCTCCCAACAGGTTAGCAATAAATCCAACCTTTCCATATCATAAAATGTTGGGGGCAAACCCATCAAAATCATATAATGTGTGTGTGTGTCAATGTGCACGCTTCCAAATTTCTCAACGAAAAGTAGTTGATGAGCTCATACCATGATCTTTCATGTGGCATACAAATGGTAAGAGTTCATTGTAGTGCAGCCAAATATCAAACCCAATGGCCTTCAGGTACATATGGTTATGCCAATTCTCATGCGGAACAAATTCCGCGGGTTGAGGAGAGACTTCTGCTGAGGAGCAGTTCTCTCAATTAAGTGTTTTCTTCCATTAAAAGGAGGAAGAATCTGCAAGCCTTGGAAATAAATAACACATCTTCGACCAAAGAAAATTATGTATCTTCTTGTGTCACTCTTGAGATAATAAAATAGGTGATTTCCTAGCAAGATAAGGCTCAATATATGGAGACATAGCATGCCAACTGACCAAGGTATGTCAAATCATACCCTCCATATGGTGATTTGACTACTTCTCCAATCGAATGTTAACATATAGCTCATATAGTTGTCGCGTACCAAGATTCGACACGTAGCAAAGCTATATTCTTTCGACAATTGTTCAAATTTCATCGGAACTAATTGTGTCCTTGGTACAATAAAGTTACAACCATGTTCGATCAAGACTCGGAAAAAAATGCAAGATGTCCTTCTTGGATAATTTGTAACACAAAAAATATCGCATGTTTCCCCAAATTGGCCTATACAAAGAAAAAGCTAAACAAAATTGCTTTCTAAGTTATTATTAGGTGGAGAACTTTAAGCCTCAGTGTGACAATTCATAGGGGTGGGCACAATATGGATGTCTGTGGATAGTCTCCTAACAAGTGTGGCTTGACACTTAAAAGGAGTGTGACCAATCACGTTTGAGGACTTGGCCCTGAAAGTCACCGACATAGGAAACCATGAAGAAAAGGGTTGCTCATCGAAATCATCCATTGAATGACCCATTAAGACTGAAATGAACAAAAAAACATACTCCAACATAAATTATTGGCATGATGCAAACACATCGACAGAAAATACTTCGATGTTAAGCAAAGTATGATTCGCTAGCCGCATGACTACAAAAGCATGATATGTGTATCCTTCATATGGAAAATATAAACTCCCAGGCTATACGAGTGGGAACTAGTAGCAGCCACATGTCATAAAAAAGAAGGGATAATTAATTTGATGCCCCTAGTTGGGTCTCACTCGGCAGTTTTGCCCCTAGTTTCGAAAAAACCTTGGTCTTGCCCAAATGCGTTTGGTATCTTTATGCTTTTGCCCTTCCGTCCCAATTCCGTCCGGTCAAAGGCGTTTGACCGTTAGTCAGACATTTTTCTGGACAATTTTGCCCTTCACCTCTCCCTCTCTCTTTGCGTGCCCGCCTCCCATCTCTCTCACTGTGTGTAGCAGGAGCCGCCGCCGCCCTGGTAGTTCTCTGCCGACGGCCGTTTCGAGCGCCACCGCGAGCAGCCGTGCCAGATCCGTCAACAACTCCTCCGGATCGGCGCGACCACAACCACCTCGCCCCGCCTGCTGGAACCTGTCGCCGTTGACCTCCAGCGCCGCCACATTCCCCGCTCGCGTTCGTGCACCCGGTCCGGCGCTGCAGCCCAGCATCAACAGCTGCCATGGCGCTGCCCGCAACGAGCAGCAGGACACTGCCACCCTTCTTCTTCCTTTCTCCCTCTGTTTCTTCTTGTCTGAGCCCCATCGCCGTTCTCTCGCAGGTTCACGCCACCATGGCCATGGTGCCCTGAGCCCGGAGACAAGCAGCCTGCCCATGTGCCCTGTCGCTGGCCGCTAGTGCCTCCCCGACCTCCATCCTGGCCGGATCTGGTCCAGCCCGAGCATCCCGCAGATGGATCCGCCGTCTCCGCCGCGCCCCCCATGCCCCGCATCGATCTCGGACTTCCCGGCATCGCGTCGCCGCCCCTCCTCGCTCAATCGCTGTCGTGGGTGGCCTCGCGCCCTCCGGTGGCGATTCCTCGCCGTTGTTGTTGTTGCATTCCCGATAGCAGAGAGAGTGAGAGAGGAAAAATAGAGATTGATTTTTCTTTTTGGCTTTTCCCCTTTTCTATGTGACTGGGGCCCACTTGTAAGTGTCACGTTTCTTCTTTTTTTTTGACCGGAGTTGAAAGGAGGGGTGAATTGGTCCAGAGAAATATCTCTCTAGCGGTCAAACGCCTTTGACCGGACGGAATTAGGACGGAAGGGCAAAAGCATAAGGAGACCAAACGCACTTGGGCAAGACCAAGGGTTTTTCGAAATTAGGGGAAAAACTGCCGAGTGTGACACAACTAGGGGTATAAATTTGATTATCCCAAAAAAGAAATATAACACTCCCACGCTATACGAGTATAAACTAGTAGCCATATATGAAGAAAAAGAGATATAATGCTCCAATGCTATATGAGCCTAAACTACAAGCGTGTGGAACTTTGAACACACATAGAAATGCTCCAATGCTATATGAGGCCAAATTATAAGCGTCATTGAAACATTTCTTACGCACATAGAAAATGCTCCAATGCTATATGAGCCTAACTATAAGCATGTGTAAAAAATATTAAATTTGATCCAACCTTCATGAGCCATGTATCCCATTGTTAAGTTGTGCGCTCCAAAAAGAAAAGGTTCCGAGCCTAAATTGAAATAGAAAATGCACAATGTACATAGAAAAACTACACAGTCACATATAGCTGACATGCACTTGACAAAAAGTCAAACACTTCAAAAGAAATATTTATTAATAAAAAATCATGAGCACATATACTCACGGGAACTGCTTTAAACAAATATGTATAGCCAAGTTTCGAGCTCTAGGTCCGACTCAAAAAAAAAAGAAATTTCTCTTCGAACCCTGACCTCGAGGGGCATCTGTTGACATGGATTTTGACCAAGATAAAATAAAATGCATAAACCACATAAAATATAAATGCAAAACGGCAAAAATCCATTTTATAATGAAAAGAATCAATTAAAAAAATATAATCAACCACTCAAATCGACGACCGACAAAAATAGGCATATTATATATTCGAACGTTTGGTAATGCACACAATAAACCGATAATTGTAAAATATGGCAAAAAAGAAACAATAATCATCAAGTTTTTGTCCTAAGAAAATCATTGAGGACAGATAGCTTTCATAAAATCCCGGCTTCACATACGGCGCCGACAGGGCGAAATATAACACGTACGAGCGCGGCGCCACCAAAATATAGTTGTGTTAACTAAATGTATAAAAATATAAGTGAAGCCAATAATAATATTGATTTGATTCTTTGGGTAAAAAGTGCATGTGTACATACACATATAGGATGTACGTACGTGACATGGCCTATATGACCAGAGACTAATGGATATTCTCATTTTCCTCCTGATCCATGCATAGACATGCATGCATGTGTATTAGGCTCAATGGGCCCAAGCCCAACCATGCTATACGTCTCAATTAAGGGAGACCATGTCTGCAAAGTGACTGACTGATGGGACTTTGCCGGTTAATTAGTGATTAAAGAAATAGAAAACAAAAGGGAAAGGAGCAGCCCCATGCTACGTCTTGAGCTTGCGTTGGTTTTCCTCGAAGAGGAGAGGGTGATGCAGCAAAGTGTAGCGTAAGTATTTCCCTCAGTTTTGAGAACCAAGGTATCAATCCAGTAGGAGGCTCCTCAAAAGTGAAGGAAATATGCCCTAGAGGCAATAATAAAGTTATTATTTATTTCCTCATATCATGATAAATGTTTATTATTCATGCTAAAATTGTATTAACCGGAAACATGATACATGTGTGAATACATAGACAAACATAATGTCACTATTATGCCTCTACTTGAACTAGCTCATTAATCAAAGATGGTTATGTTTCCTAACCATAGGCATGTGTTGTCATTTGATTAATGGGATCACATCATTAGGAGAATGATGTGATTGACTTGACCCATTCCGTTAGCTTAGCACTTGATCGTTTAGTATGTTGCTATTGCTTTCTTCATGACTTATACATGTTCCTACAACTATGAGATTATGCAACTCCGTGCCATCGGAGGAACACTTTGTGTGCTACCAAACGTCACAACGTAACTGAGTGATTATAAAGGTGCTCTACAGGTGTCTCCGAAGGTACATGTTGAGTTGGCATAATTTGAGATTAGGTTTTGTCACTCCGATTGTCGGAGAGGTATCTCTGGGCCCTCTCGGTAATACTCATCACCTAAGCCTTGCAAGCACTGTAACTAATGAGTTGGTTATGAGATGATGTATTACGGAACGAGTAAAGAGACTTGCCGGTAACGAGATTGAACTAGGTATTGGATACCGACGATCAAATCTCGGGCAAGTAACATACCGATGACAAAGGGAACAACGTATGTTGTTATGCGGTTTGACCGATAAAGATCTTCGTAGAATATGTGGGAACCAATATGAACATCCAGGTTCCGCTATTGGTTATTGACCAAGAATAGTTCTAGGTCATGTCTACATAGTTCTCGAACCCGTAGGGTCCGCACGCTTAACGTTACGATGACAGTTTTATTATGAGTTTATAAGTTTTGATGTACCGAAGGTTGTTCGGAGTCCCGGACGAGGAGTCTCGAAATGGTCGAGACATAAAGATTGATATATTGGATGACTATATTCGGACACCGGAAGTGTTCCGGGTGTTTTCGGAGAAAAACCGGAGTACCGGAGGGTTACCGGAACCCCGGGAAGTAATGGGCCTTGATGGGCCCTAGTGGAGAGAGAGAGGGGCCGGCCAGGGCAAGTGGCGCGCCCCCTCCCCTGAATAGGACAAGGAAGGGGGGGGGGGCGGCGCCCCCCTTGCCTTCCCCCTCTCCCACTCCTTCCTTCCCCCTCCTTCTTGGAATAGGAAAGGGAGGGGGCAAACCTACTTGGAGTAGGTTCCCCCCTCCTAGGGCGCGCCTCTCCTTAGGCCGGCCCCCTCCTCCTCTCCCCCTTTATATACGGGGAGGGGGGCACCCCATAGACACACAAGTTGATCTACGGATCGTTCCTTAGCCGTGTGCGGTGCCTCCTTCCACCATATTCCACCTCGGTCATATCGTCGCAGAGTTTAGGGAAGCCCTGCGCCGGTAGAACATCATCATCGTCACCACGCTGTCGTGCTGACGGAACTTATCCCCGACGCTTCGCTGAATTGGAGCCCGGGGGACGCCATCGAGCTGGACGTGTGAACACGGAGGTGCCGTGACGTTCGGTGCTTGGATCGGTCGATTCGTGAAGACGACGACTACATCAACGCGTTGTCATAACGCGTCCGCTTAACGGTCTACGAGGGTACGTAGACAACACTCTCCCCTCTCGTTGCTATGCCATCACCATGATCTTGCGTGTGCGTAGGAATTTTTTTGAAATTACTACGTTCCCCAACAAAAAGTCCCACACACCTACACAAACAAACTGAGAACTCGCAACCAACGCAATAAAGGGGTTGTCAATCCCTTCAAGCCCACTTGCGAAAGTGAGATCTAATAAAGATAGTATGATAAGATAAATATATTTTTGGTATTTTATAATATAGATGCAAAAAGTAAAGATGCAAATAAAGTAGATGGAAAGTAAATATGATAAGAAATAGACCCGGGGGCCATAGGTTTCACTAGAGGCTTCTCTCGAGATAGCATAAGTATTATGGTGGGTGAACAAATTACTGTCGAGCAATTGATAGAAAAGCGCATCGTTATGAGATTATCTAGGCATGATCATGTATATAGGCATCACGTCCATAACAAGTAGACCGACTCCTGCCTGCATCTACTACTATTACTCCACACATCGACCGCTATCCAGCATGCATCTAGAGTATTAAGTTCATAAGAACAGAGCAACGCATTAAGCAAGATGACATGATGTAGAGGGATATAGACATGCAATATGATATAAACCCCATCTTGTTATCCTCGATGGCAAAAATACAATATGTGTCTTGCAACCCTTTCTATCACTGGGTAAGAACACCGCAAGATTGAACCCAAAGCTAAGCACTTCTCCCATGGCAAGAAAGATCAATCTAGTAGGCCAAACCAAACTGATAATTCGAAGAGACTTGCAAAGATAACTCAATCATACATAAAAGAATTCAGAGAAGATTCAAATATTATTCATAGATAAACTTGATCATAAACCCACAATTCATCGGATCTCGACAAACACACCGCAAAAAGTGATTACATCAAATAGATCTCCACAAGAGAGGGGGAGAACATTGTATTGAGATCCAAAAAGAGAGAAGAATCCATCTAGCTAATAAATATGGACCCGTAGGTCTGTGGTAAACTACTCACAACTCATCGGAGGGGCAAGGATGTTGATGTAGAGGCCCTCCATGGTTGCTTCCCCCTCCGACAGAGTGCCGGCAAGGGCTCCAAGATGGGATCTCGCGGATATAGAAGGTTACGGCGGTGGAAATTGTGTTTCGTGGTGCTCCTGGTTGTTTTCGGGTACGTAGGTATATATAGGAGGAAGAAGTACGCCGGTGGACGCCCGAGGGGCCCACGAGACAGGGGGGTGCCCTCCTATCTCGTGGGGCCCTCGGAGCTTTCTTGACTTGCACTCCAGGCTCTCCGGATCAAATTTGTTCCAAAAATAACGCTCCCGAAGGTTTCATTCCGTTTGGACTCCGTTTGATATTCATTTTCTTCGAAATACTGAAATAGGCAAAAAAAACAGCAATATGGGATGGGCCTCCGGTTAGTAGGTTAGTCCCAAAAATGATATAAATGTGTAAAATAAAGCCCATAAACATCCAAAAAGGGGTAATATAATAGCATGGAACAATCAAAAATTATAGATACATTGGAGACGTATCAAACATCCCCAAGCTTAATTCCTGCTCGTCCTCGAGTAGGTAAATGATAAAAAGAATTTTTTGATGTAGAATGCCACCTAGCATATTTCTCAATGTAATTTTCTTTATTGTGGCATGAATGTTCAGACCCAAATGAATACAAAATAAAAGTTCATATTGACATAAGAAATAGTAATACTTCAAGTATAGTAATCAAAGTAATCATGTCTTCTCAAAATAACATGGCTAAAGAAAGTTATCCCTACAAAATCATATAGTCTGGCTATGCTCTATCTTCATCACACAAAGTATTTAATCATGCACAACCCCGATGACAAGCCAAGCAATTGTTTCATACTTTAATAATCTCAAACTTTTTCAACTTTCACGCAATACATGAGCGTGAGCCATGGACATAACACTATATGTGGAATAGAAGGGTGATTGTGGAGAAGACAAAAAGGAGAAGTTAGTCTCACATCAACTAGGCGTATCAACGGGCTATGGAGATGCCCATTAATAGATATCAATATGAGTGAGTAGGGATTGCCATGTAACGGATGCACTAGAGCTATAAATATATGAAAGCTCAACAAAAGAAACTAAGAGGGGTGCATCCAACTTGCTTGCTCACGAAGACCTAGGGAACTTTTGAGGAAGCCCATCATTGGAATATACAAGCCAAGTTCTATAATGAAAAATTCCCACTAGTATATGAAAGTGACAACATATGAGACTCTCTATCATGAAGATCATGGTGCTTATTTTGAAGCACAAGTGTGGAAAAAGAGATAGTAGCATTGTCCCTTCTCTCTTTTTCTCTCATTTTATTAATTTTTTTTCTTTTTTTGGCCTTCTTTTTTCTTTTGGCCTTTCTCCCCCTTTTTTCTTTTATTTTTTTCTTTTTGTAAAGTCCGAAGTCTCATCCCGACTTGTGGGGGAATCATAGTCTTCATCATCCTTTCCTCACTAGGACAATGCTCTAATAATGAAGATCATCACACTTTTATGGATTTACAACTCAAAGCTATAACAAGATATGACTCTATATGAATGCCTCCGGCGGTGTACCGGGATATGCAATGAATCAAGAGTGACATGTATGAAAATTATGAAGGTGGCCTTGCCACAAATACAATGTCAACTACATGATCATGCAAAAAGCAATATGACAAAAGTAATGTGTGTCATATGAACGGAACGGTGGAAAGTTGCATGTCAATATATCTCGGAATGACTATGGAAATGCCATAATAGGTAGGTATGGTGGCTGTTTTGAGGAAGGAATATGGTGGGTGTATGGTACCGGCGAAAATTGCACGATACAAGAGAGGCTAGCAATGGTGGAAGGGCGAAAGAGTGCGTATAATCCATGGACTCAACATTAATCAAAGGAACTCATATATTTGTTGCAAAAATTTAGAAGTCATCAAAAACCAAAGTACTATGCGCATGCTCCTAGGGGGATAAATTGGTAGGAAAAGACCATTGCTCGTCCCCGATCGCCACTCATAAGGAAGACAATCAATAAATAAAATTGTGCTCCAACTTCATCACAAAGCGGTTCACCATACGTGCATGCTACGGGAATCACAAAATTCAACACAAGCATTCTTTAAATTCATAATCACCCAACTAGCATGACTTTAATATCACTACCTTCATATCTCAAAACAATTATCAAGTATCAAATTGATCATAGCATCCAATTCACTTTTCTATGATAGTTTTTATTATACCCAACTTGGATGCTCATCATTCTAGGACCAACTTTATGATCATAGCAAATACCATGCTGTTCTAAAAGACTCTCAAAATAATATAAGTGAAGCATGAGATACTAGCAATTTCTTCAAAATTAAGACACCACCGTGCTCTAAAAGATATAAGTGAAGCACTAGAGCAAACACTATCAAGCTCAAAAGATATAAGTGAAGCACATAGAGTATTCTAGCAAATTCTAATCAAATAGGCTTCTCCCAAAAGGTGTGTACAGCAAGGATGATTGTGGTAAACTAAAAAGCAAAGACTAATATAATACACGACGCTCCAAGCAAAACACATATCATGTGGCGAATAAAAATATAGCTCCAAGTAAAGTTACCAATGAACGAAGACAAAAGAGGGGATGCCTTCCCGGGGCATCCCCAAGCTTAGGCTTTTGGCTATTCTTGAATATCTTGGGGTGCCATGGAAATCCCTAAGCTTAGGCTCTTGCCACCCTTTATTCCATAGTCCATAAAAGCTTTACCCAAAACTTGAAAACTTCACAACACAAAACTCAACAGGAAATCTTATAAGCTCCGTTAGTGAAAGAAAACAAAACCACCACATAAGGTACTGCAATGAACTCATTCTTTATTTATATTGGTGTTAAACCTACTGTATTCCAACTTCTTTATGGTTTATAAACTAATCTACTAGCCATAGATGCATTGAAATAAGCAAAAACCACACGAAAAACAGAATCTGTCAAAAACAGAACAGTCTGTAGCAATCTGTAACTAACACAAACTTCTATAACTCTAAAAATCCTACCAAAATAGGAAGTCCTGAAAACTTTGTCTATTGAACATCAGCAAAAAGAATCAATGCAAAAGCACGTTTCTGTGATTTAACAAAATTATATTCTTGCGCGCAAAGTTTCTGTTTTTCAGCAGAATCAAATCAACTATCATCGTAGGTTATCCTATAGGTTCTACTTGGCACAAATACTAATTAAAGATAAAAACACATCTATTCGGAAGGTAGATGCAAGATTTATTACTAAACAGGAGGAAAAACTAAAAACATAAAGAAAAATTGGGTTGCCTGCCAACTAGCGCTATTGTTTAACGCCCCTAGCTAGGCATAAAAACAAAGATAGATTTAACGAGTGCCATCTTTGGCACTAAATTCATCAATAGAGCGCTTGTGATCTCTAGGGATTTCTTCCCTTTTAGCAATGGATAAACCTTTAGGCAAAAATTCAAGAAATTCATTGGTAGCAAAAGGTTCCTTAACGATAGAGAGGCAATTGGGAAGAACACTTATGGATTTGAGATCCGCATCTCCCTTACTAGAAGATTCACCCTTATTTTTAGGAACATAAATAAACTTGGCAATTTTAGTAGGAGGTTTTGGAGTGTTTTTCATGGGGGAAAACGCGGAACCAAGTTTGTAATGATATCCTCAAGTTTACTGATTCTAGAAGAGTCTAGATCTATTTTTTCATTGACTATAGGTTCTTTTTCCTTAAGATTTTTCAAAATAACTCCAATCCTAGATCCAAATTGGGTAATGTGATTATGAATCTTTTTATCCAAATTTTCAATCAACTCAACAGTGGCAATTTTATTTTCAATAATATCAAGCCGTTGCATCACATGTTCTAGAGTTAAAACCGTTCCATTAACCAAAAGAGGTGGTGGAACAAACAAATCCAACATAGCATTATAAGCATCAAAAGTATGGCTACTCGTAAAATCACCTCCGGTAGCAGTATCAAGAACAGATCTATTCCAAGGAGTAATGCCTACATAAAAATTACGGAGAAGAACGGAAGTAGGAAGCTTCCTAGTAGCTTTATATTGGGCATTGCAAATTCTATGCCAAGCATCTTTTAAACTTTCCCTTTCCCTTCGCTTAAAATTATGAATTTCTTATTTGGGAGTAAGAATAAATATAGGAGGACTAGCCATAACGACAAGGTAAACGGACTAACACACGAGCAAACAGAAAAACAGCAAGCAAAAAAGAGAGGAGGAGATTGGGAAAGAGAGGGCGAATAAAACGGCAAGGGTGAAGTGGGGGAGAGAAAAACGAGAGGCAAATGGCAAATAATGACAATGCGAGGGAGATGGATTTGTGATGGGTACTTGGTATGTCTTGACTTGAGCGAAGACCTCCCTGGCAACGGCGCCAGAAATCCTTCTTGCTACGTCTTGAGCTTGCGTTGGTTTTCCTCAAAGAGGAGAGGGTGATGCAACAAAGTGTAGCGTAAGTATTTCCCTCAGTTTTGAGAACCAAGGTATCAATCCAGTAGGAGGCTCCTCAAAAGTCCCACGCACCTACACAAACAAACTGAGAACTCGCAACCAACGCAATAAAGGGGTTGTCAGTCCCTTCACGGCCACTTGCGAATGTGAGATCTAATAAAGATAGTATGATAAGACAAATATATTTTTGGTATTTTATAATATAGATGCAAAAAGTAAAGATGCTAATAAAGTAGATGGAAAGCAAATATGATAAGAGATAGACCCGGGGGACATAGGTTTCACTAGAGGCTTCTCTCGAGATAGCATAAGTATTACGGTGGGTGAACAAATTACTGTCGAGCAATTGATAGAAAAGCGCATAGTTATGAGATTATCTAGGCATGATCATGTATATAGGCATCACGTCCATAACAAGTAGACAAACTCCTGCCTGCATCTACTACTATTACTCCACACATCGACCGCTATCCAGCATGCATCTAGAGTATTAAGTTCATAAGAACATAGCAATGCATTAAGCAAGATGATATGATGTAGAGGGATAAACACATGCAATATGATATAAACCCATCTTGTTATCCTCGATGGCAACAATACAATACGTGTCTTGCAACCCTTTCTGTCATTGGGTAAGAACACCGCAAGATTGAACCCAAAGCTAAGCACTTCTCCCATGGCAAGAAAGATCAATCTAGTAGGCCAAACCAAACTGATAATTCGAAGAGACTTGCAAAGATAACTCAATCATACATAAAAGAATTCAGAGAAGATTCAAATATTATTCATAGATAAACTTGATCATAAACCCACAATTCATCGGATCTCGACAAACACACCAAAAAAACAGATTACATCGAATAGATCTCCACAAGAGAGGGGGAGAACATTGTATTGAGATCCAAAAAGAGAGAAGAAGCCATCTAGCTAATTATGGACCCGTAGGTCTGTGGTAAACTACTCACAACTCATCGGAGGGGCAAGGATGTTGATGTAGAGGCCCTCCGTGGTTGCTTCCCCCTCCGGCAGAGTGCCGGCAAGGGCTCCAAGATGGGATCTCGCGGATACAGAAGGTTACGGCAGTGTAAATTGTGTTTCGTGGTGCTCCTAGCTGTTTTCGGGGTACGTAGGTATATGTAGGAGGAAGAAGTACGTCGGTGGACGCCCAAGGGGCCCACGAGACACGGGGCCGCGCCCTACGGGGGGGGGGGGCCCTCCTATCTCGTGGGGCCCTTGGAGCTTTCTTGACTTGCACTCCAGGCCCTCCGGATCAGATTTGTTCCAAACGCTCCCGAAGGGTTTCATTCCGTTTGGACTCCGTTTGATATTCATTTTCTTCGAAATACTAAAATAGG
Source organism: Aegilops speltoides (assembly GCA_021437245.1). Lineage (NCBI taxonomy): Eukaryota > Viridiplantae > Streptophyta > Magnoliopsida > Poales > Poaceae > Aegilops > Aegilops speltoides. The sequence goes on along the minus strand of CM038147.1, from coordinate 381,682,402 downwards.
CAAAAAAATAGCAATATGGGCTGGGCCTCCGGTTAGTAGGTTAGTCCCAAAAATGATATAAATGTGTAAAATAAAGCCCATAAACATCCAAAAAGGGGTAATATAATAGCATGGAACAATAAGAAATTATAGATACGTTGGAGACGTATCACCCCACTCCCATGAGCCCACGATCAAAGAACGTGGGTGCGCTCCCACATCTTGCACGATGGCGACATGCATGTTAAACACTCCACACGCTGCAGCCTTCTAGGTACCAGTGTTGCACACCTGCCCGTATAAATACCTTCCTATTCATTGGTTCAGGGGTCGGCTCATTTTAATCCTTGTTTCTCTGGTCTCCTTCCCTCCTCTCTAGTAGCAATATTCTACTGCACATCATACTACACAAAAAAAGCACACCGTGAGAAAAGGAAGCACGGGGAGGAATCTTGGTTGGTTCCAAGAAGGAAGAAGGTGAAATATGATACTACCCTCATACCCTTAGTTTCGGCCGTTTGGTTCGAATCAAGGAATCCTTTTTCCTCATCCATGAACTCTCATCCTTAGTTTCGGCCATTTTGGTTTGGATCAAGGATTCTTTCTCCCTCACTTCATGAAATATTGTCCTTAGTTTCGACCATTTTGGTTCGAATCAAGGAAAATACATATAATGAAATCAAGTCCTTAGTTTCGGCCATTTTGGTTCAGATCAAGGAAAACACATATCATGAAATCATATCCTTAGTTTCGGCCATTCTCTTGGTTCGGATCAAGGAACATAAAACTCATAAAATTATACCCTTAGTTTCGGCCTTGTGGTTCGGATCAAGGAATATAATTCATAAACATTGTCCTGAGGTTCGGCCTTGTGGTTCGAATCAAGGAATATAAACCCATAAGATCATGACCTTAGGTTCGGCCCTTTTGGGTTCGGATCGAGGAATCTAGATACTACATGAAATCGGGGATTCACATGTTTCATGTACATATGTCCTTAGTTTTGGCCATGTGGTTCAAATCAAGTATGCATATTTTTCTTCACGTAGACATGTCGTGATTGGGGGACATATAAAATGCTCTAAGCATGGGTTCTTTCATGTTCATAAAACACATCTCGCGCATGGGTTCTTTCTTCTCATGAGGATGAATTCCGTGGCATAAGTCAACAAAATGCAAAATACCATATGACATGGGTTCTCTCATGAATCCCATGGCATAATTAAAATTGTATTATGGCGTGGGTTCTTTCGAACGAATTCCACGGCATAAATCATCAACCAAACAAAACAGAAATTATGCTCTAAGCATGGGTTCTTCAAAAGGAATTCCATGACACGAGTTATAAATATTGAAAATACACCCTATGCATCAAAACATGGGCCCAAAACAGGCCTGGCCAAAATCAACCTTCATTTACACTATAACATAAATGAGGTTGAGCACGAACAAAATATGTTGCATGCATGTAAAGAAACATATGACATCATATCAAATATAATGTCATTGAAGAAAACCTACGCGGATAAACTTCAAGTTTCCCGAGGCCGGAGTTCACCGTCGATCGCGAGGAGGATTCCCTTTATTTGATTTTTCTTGTAGCATATTGTAATAGGAATGTCTTGCAATTCTATGTAATAGGATAGTTGGAATTCTTAATCAGGGGTTTTCTCTTCGGAGATGTAATTAACAGAATTTTTATATAAATGTAAGAGTTCTGGAAATAATGTACCTGCAATGTTTAATCTTCCTTTTATTGTATGCATTTACGCATTTAAATATATTCATTCTGTATCAATGACGTGGAAGCGTGTCTCACGCCCGCCATTTTCCCGTCATCAGTTGCACCCTCGCGTGCACGGTGCACCCCAGCAAGAGCGCGAGCAGGCAGCAAGGCAGTGCAACGCCGCGTATTTTGGCACGGGTGCAGACACACAACGCGTAGCGCAGCGGCAAGGCGGCGCCGCAGCCACGCCATCGAGACACAAAACTGTCGGAGGTAGCCTTTTTCGTTCGTGTTTGTCCGCTATCAATGCATGCACGTCTGCTTCTCCTCACATTGCTGGCCCCCTGTCTCCGCCACTGCTTGAGATGAATACAAGTCTGGTGGCTCGCATGTTGTCACTTCGCAGGACGAGGGTGGGACGCAGTGGAGCTCGCCGGTGACGTCCCCCTTCCGCCCTAGTCACTTATATCGCTCCTCACCCAAGCCTCACTGGCGCAAACCACTGCCACGAGAGTGGTTTTTTGGCGCTAGGGCTCCATATGACACCCCCTATCTTTACCCTTCAACATAGCGTTGAGATCTATGCTAGCCAACTAACTCACTAGATGAAAGATTCTCTTTTTTGTTTCTCCCAAATTAAACAACATATGGACTTCAAAATTTGCAGGTCAACCAAATTTTAGAACTTCAATGGTTATTTTAACTATTTTTTCGGATTTTTGGGTCAGATGTAAATATACAAAATGAGATTTTTTTTGAGTAAAAATATATTTTAAGTACTTATGATGCACGAAAAATTCTGAAAGTTTCTTCCGACATTGTAGTTAGAATGTTTTGTCGTCCTACAAAGTCTGAAGTTCATATGTTATTTTATTTGGGATAAATAAATAAAAATAAAAGTGCTTGCATGGATCATGATGCAGAAGATGGGTGGCTAGAAAAGATGTGTCATGGAGGTTGAGCTCCACACAACTTCCCGGTATACAAAACCTCCCTCCCAAACCACTCACTAGGGTACTAGAGGGGATTTGTCCAGCTATCTGAAAGTTGAGGAGATTACGTAAGCCATTTTTGAGTTGACTTGAGGAGGGTAATGTGGTCAATTCCTGGAAATTTGGGACGGTATATATACTTCTTTCGACATTAAATGGAGATTATATGCCAAGTCACCATTTGAAACTAAATTCATTGTGGTTTGTGCATCATTCAATTGCATTTATCAATTTAGTGGACAAAATGCAAGCAGTTGTATCCGACGGTGGAGCTATATGGTACACGGGGGCCATTGCCCCCCCCCGGTTCGATTTTGTTTTGAACGGTTTAGATGGATAAATTGTCCTTTTCACTCGGTATCTTCATCTTTTGTGTTCACGTCCCTGCTGCTTTTGCCTAGTGCCATCACTGGTTGTATCTGTGCCAATTGGAGGCCGTTGATGACTTGGAGCTCTGCCAGGAAGTCACTCCAGCCCTTTGTGCTCGCCGCAGAAAATCGCTTCAGTGCCACCTCCGCGCTCCGGCCATGCACCCTCCGAGCACATTAGCAAGGTACACCATGTCAAATCTTCCCCGTCCCATCTTCATTTCATCATCAAAATTCTTTGTCCCATCACTAAGCTCCGTGTACTTTAACTGTTTCGGCACTGCCGGGACGCTTCTCAAGTCTAGGAGTGTTGAAATATATTGTCTGCCTCTTTGCATCAGTTAGAATTTTTAGACGAGTTGCCTGAAGCATAAATTCAATGTAGTTGTTAGAGTTGTGTCGAATATTATTTGTACAAGTTAGTTAGGTTACAGTTGGACTTGGAGTCGTATGGTGTGCAAATATGATATGGAGTCGTGTCCAAGTAGGACACTTGTATCCTAGGCCTCATATATAATGAGGGGTAGACACACGATGTAACTTATGCCAACATAATAGCACAGACACGTGGGGGAGCCAGTGGCGTGTGCCAACGCCCGGGCGTCCGGGATGCGGTATCGTAGCGGTGTCATGGGAAGGATCGGTCCATAGATTAGATTAGACAAATTCAAAATTTTCAGTAGATTGAATCATATTACATTGATTTCTTTTCGGTTAGCCAAATAAAATTGTATTAGATAGATCCCAAGCGATGAAGAAAATCTAGCTGATCGGTGCCTCGAACGGCGGTTGATAGCCTCTTACCACCACACCCAACCTGAATGTTGAACGAATAGTAGGTACAACCGCCTCCTTCCCTAAGAAAATCCTAGGGTCCTCTGCCTCCCGCCGGTGTCGTTGCTGGTCCGCCTCGTCTCCTGTGGCCTCAGGGCCATGGCGGTGCGATGGATCCCGGTCTTTACTGTTGGGATGGCTATGCTTTTAGATAATTTTGTTAGGATTTGTGTCCTGCTGATGAAGACGAGACGATGGTGGCTCGCTGAAGATGAAATAAGGTTGTCTCTGCCTAGCTCCGTCCTGGCGCTGTGTCTAGCATCATTGGTGGACGCGTGAAGGCGTGTCTCTGGTGGATCTGTCCTTGGTTGATTTGCTCGGATCTGGTCGTAGTTCATCTAAGTTCGTGAGTCTTCAAGTTTGATCCTTCCGATCTACGCTGCTCTTCATCGGTGACGGCTATTGTTCTTGAAAGTGCAACTAATCCCCGGGTGGTTTTGGTAATTAATAACAACATATATATCATTGAACTAATAGTTACTTGAGAATCATTTCAGAAAGTTCAGTGATATGGGTATGGCAAGGACTGAAGAAGTGGACCCCTCGAATGCTAAAGGCAAGCATTGGCAAAAGCTCAAGACTCCATTTTGGTTTAGTGATCCAAGATCACATTGAGTCCATAGGAAAGCCAATACTATTAAAAGGGATGAGGTTATGATGATGATCTGGTTGCTCAAACTGCTTAGTGATACATCTCCTAAACTATCGGCAACTTTCACCGCCATATACACTCATAAGTAATCTCGGTCCCACCGATATTCCAAACTCAGTCACACCGAGATGAACCACCTCAGCCATAAAGCCAAACCCTAGAAAACTCGGATTTTCCGATTCTGAACTCGGTCTCACCGAAACTTGAGTTGCCAAGCTTCTGTAACCTTCTGTCATCAAATCGGTGTCACCGAGATGATGAAGTCGGTCCCACCGAGATTGGCAAGCTCCTGTCTTTGCACGAATCGGACAAACCGAGATTGTATTTTTGGTCCCACCGAAAATCCCAACGTTCACATTATTTGAACTTTCGGTCTCACCGAGTTGTCAACTTCGGTCCCACCGAAATTGGTCAAATGTGTGTAATGGTTGGATTTTGTGTGGAGGCTATAAATACCCCTCCACCCCCTCTTCATTCGTGGAGAGAGCCATTAGAAAGTACTACCACTCCTACCTAACATTTCTGAGAAGAGAACTACCTACCCTTGTGTTGAGATCAAGTTGCTCCACTCCCACCATATGAAGCTTGATCTCTAGCCTTCCCAAGTTGCTTTCCACTCAATCCTTTCTTCCACCACAGCCAAATCAGTGAGGAGAGTTGAGTGTTGGGGAGATTATCATTTGAAGCACAAGAGCAAGGAGTTCATCATCATCAACACCATCTATTACCTTTTGGAGGGTGGTGCCTCCTAGATTGGTTAGGTGTCGCTGGGAGCCTCCGTCGAGATGTGGAGTTGAACCAAGAAGTTTGTAAGGGCAAGGAGATCGCCTACTCGTGAAGATCTACCCCGAGTAAGGCTAGTCCTCCGTGGGCGAGGCCATGATGGCATAGACAAGGTTGCTTCTTCGTGGACCCTTCGTGGGTGGAGCCCTCCGTGGACTCTCGCAGCCGTTACCCTCCGTGGGTTGAAGTCTCCATCAACGTGGAAGTACGATAGCACCACCTATCGGAACCACGAGAAAAATCACCGCGTCTCCAAAATTGCGTTTGCTCTTCTCCACCTCTCTTTACTACATGTGCAATTTACTTTCCGCTGCCTATACTCTAGAATTGCATGTGTAGGGTGATGCTTGACTTGATCATAATTGTGAATCTGCCAAAACTGTTCTTTGTCAAAAGGCATAATTTTTATATTGTCAAGTAGTCTAATCACCCCTCTCTAGACATACTTTCGATCCTACAAGTGGTATCAGAGCTTTGGTCTCCATTGTATTGGTTTCCATTGCATTGGACTCCATAAGCTTGGTTTCACAACCTAGGAGAGTATGGCGCCTAGTGAGGGTAATTTTCAGAGAGGTCCTTACTTTGATGGTACAAACTTTGCTAGTTGGAAGCATAAAATGAAAATGCATATTCTTGGCCATAACCCAGCCGCATGGGGCATTATTTGTGTTGGTATGCAAGGTGAATTCTTCGAGGAAGGAAAAGTTCGGATCATGGCTTACAACGGAAGAATTGCGGATGTTGCAAAACAATGCTCAAGCTTGTGACATTCTCTTCAATGCCTTGTGTCCTGAGGAGTTCAACAAAATCAGCCGTCTTGAGAATGCAAAAGAGATTTGGGATACTTTGGTTGAAATGCACGAAGGTACCGAGTCCGTGAAGGAATCAAAGCTAGATGTTCTTCAAGGTCAACTTGACAAGTTCAAGATGAAGGAAGGTGAAGGAGTCGCTGAAATGTACTCTAGGCTTGCTCTCATCACCAATGAGATTGCCAGCTTAGGAAGCGAAGAAATGACCGACCGATTCATCATCAAGAAGATTCTCAGAGCTTTGGATGGAAAGTATGACACCGTGTGCACTTTGATCCAAATAATGCCAAACTACAAGAATCTCAAGCCAACCGAAGTCATTGGAAGAATTGTTGCCCATGAGATGACACTTAAGGATAAGGAAGAGCTTCACAACAAGTCAAGTGGTGCTTACAAAGCTATAAGTGATGCTCCCACAACCTCAAGTGACAAGCTAGTTTCCAATGAAGAGATAAGCCTAATGGTGAAGAACTTCAACAAATTCTACAAGAGTAGAAGCAAAGAGAGAAGCTCAAAGTCTAGATCATATGATGAAAAGAGATCTTCTAGTCGTGATCGAAACTGCTACAATTGTGGAAGACCCAGACACTACTCAAATGAGTGTACGGTTCCCCACAAGAGAAGAGAAGAATCTCCAAGAAGAAGAAGCTCAAGAGATGAGTCACCTCAAAAAGAGAGAAGGAGTAGAGATGATCGTTATGAACGAAGACCCTCTCGGAGAAGCAAGGATTCGGAGAGGAAAGACAAGTCATCAAGAAGCTACACAAGAAGAAAACATCAAGCTCATGTAGGTGAATGGGTCTCCGGCTCCGACTCCGACAATCAATCCGAAGAAGCTATCACTCCAACTCCGACTACAGTCAAGATGAAGGTGTTGCGGTCTTGCTCTCAGATCCTCCAACTCCAACTCCTACGACTTATTTGATTCACCAAATGAGGGAATTGGAAGATGCTTCATGGCTAAAGGCCCCAAGGTATCACACCCTGAATTCATTGACTTTGATAGTGATGAGGATGACTTGCTTGGTGAAGATGAGCTCTTGCTTGATAAATCCAATGAACCTAGTAACGATGAACATGCTAGTAGTCCTTATAGTCGAGAAGAGTTGAATGACAATGCTATGAAGGAGATTGAGAGTCTAACTAAAGAACTAAACACTCTTAAGTTAGCTCATGAAACAACTCAAGAAGATCATAGAGAGCTTCTAAGATCTCATGAGAAGCTACGCTTCGAGAAGCTCACTCTAGAGCAAGAACATGAGTTTCTAAAAGCAATCAATGACGATCTTCGAAAGAAGAGTTCTTCATATCTTGCCAAACGACTTCTCTTGTCTAATTTCTTGCCACCTATTAAGACTAAGCATGACAAGCATAAGAAAAATTCTTTCTCTAGTAGTAACAATAACCATGCTAAATCCAATATTGTTGCTTCTAGTAGTTCTCTTGATTCCACTAACAATGTTTCAAGCCAAGTTACACTTGAGCAAGAAAATAGTTTATTGAAAGGGATTATAGAGAAAGGTGTCTACAAGAGCCTTGCGGAAGCAAGAACTTTGAGGAAATTGTTCGCAAGCAAGGAAGGCACCGGAAGAATCAAGGAATTGGTTTTGAGCGAAAGTTCAACGCCGAAGGTGTTGAATGGGAAGAAGGTCAATATCCTACTCCACAGTTTGTTCTTCAAAAGGAGAAGTATGATCCTACTTCTTCCAATGTGGAACAAGCTCAAGATGACCTTCCACCACAAGACCACAAGCTACAAGGCAAGGACAAGCTTCAAGAGGAGATTGATGCATTTGTTGAAGCACCTCAAGCCATGGTCAAGTGGGTTCCCAAGGAAACGTCAAGTTCTACTTCGTCAAGCTCAACTACAACCCCAAGGATTCCCATCAAGATGATGTGGATCCCGAAGAAGAAGAACTAGAAAGTTCTTGAGGGTGACTCCGCCAACATACTTCACTCACATTCTTTTGGCAAAAACTTGTGCAATCAACTTCCACATTGTGCACTAGTTCATGGAGTCACAAACCCTCTTGTTGGTAAGTCAAGGGACAAGGTAATCATTGCTTTCATGGACATCATCTATTGTGAACTTCAATCTATGTCCATGGATATCCTTGTTTGTTCCTTGTGGGACTAACCCATGTAGGTATTGAAAGTGCCCGAATCCAAAGGATTGCTCCCAACTCTTGATGGTCTTCATCAACATTGAGCATCCACATCTTCAACATCTACATGAAGTCTTCTACGACAACCCAAGGTTAGTTTGACCCTTTAAAAGGGGTTCTCACATCTAGGGGGAGCTTTGCTCTAAAAATTGAGCTAAAGCATCTTCAAATGATGTGAACACATCAATGCTTTATGTAAAAGTGGTAACCCCACTTGTGCTTAAACGATGAGTATGACCTATGATCAAATGTTCTCATTTGGCTCCTAAGTCAATACACTCATATAAAGATGACCTAGTCATCGACAAATTGTGTGATAGTAGCTAGAGTTTTGATTGTGCATGTTTGACACATATTTCATTTGCTATCTTACTGTGTGAGCATGTTGGATGCATGATTTTATCCATTCAAGGACATCCATTTGTTGTTTTGGTCGTTTTGATTTTTTCGACCAAATGGATGGACAAGAATGCCTAAGTACCTCCCTAGCTATCTATGCTTTCTTGTCTCAAATTCTATTCATGCTTACATCACAAATTTTGAACAAGTCATTTTCGGACCCTCCGAGTGAGGAGCACTCGGAGCCACCGATCCGTCAAAGGCTAACTTCCAAAACCTTCTAAGTGATTTCGGTCGACCAACCCACTCAAACTCGGTCGAACCGAAAGCATTTAGATCGATCTAGGTTTTCACCTCGGTGAAACCGAGTTGTGATTTTCGGCGTGATCGAAGTGCATAATCGCTTAGCAGTTATCCATCTCGTGCCACCGAAGTTTTACAACTCGGTCCCACCGACAACAAAGGGGTATATATACTCGAGGGTCGCGCGCTGATTTCTCCTTCAAACGCTTAGCCGCCACACCCTTTTGCCGCCGCCTTGGTCTCCGGATCGTCGCCGCCGTCGCTTTCGCGCTCGCCCAGGTCTCCATCGCCGTCAACGGACATCTTCTCCGTGCCGTTGCGCCAGAGAGAAACTCCACCAAGTTAGGGTGAGTTTTGATCCCACTCGTGCTCCCATCTCCGATTCAATGCATGTTTGGTTTGCCTAGAATCTTGCCACGATTGAAATCTTCCAGACACCATATTAGTTCGTTTGAACTAGATTCGAGTAAAAGTTTTAGGGTTAGGTTTCCGCCGAACACATCTCGGTGAGACCGATTTACATTTTCGGTATGACCGATTTGGCCTATGGCCATTACCTTGATCGCACCTTCGGTCCAACCGAAGTTGTGCAAATCGGTGTGACCGAAATGACGATTCTATGAAACCCTAGTGTTATCGGCGGGATCGAAACCCACTTCGTCCAACCGAAAGTGGTGTGAAAGCTTCGTTTAAACACTTGGATTCACGAATTTTAAACTCGGTCGACCGAAATGTCTTCGTGAAAACCTAATACTGGAATTTGAACTCATTTTTTGCAAAATCTTCGCAGTTTGTGACGACTCTTCTTCTCCGCCTACACCTTATCTATTCACGGGTTGTCACCATGTCGATGCCGGCGACAATGAACAGGTCGAGACACCCATTGCAGATATTCCAGAGGCAGGCACTAGTCCTGATCCCAGCAGCTCATCAGATGATGGTGAGAGGAGTACACCAAGTGGTTTACCTCCTGCAGCCACCAGAGCCAGAAAGAAGAGGAACTCAGATGATGAGGACTCAGATTTCGTCGTTGAGGAAGAGGTCACATCAAAGCCTAAGAGGAAAGTTGTTGCCAAAGAGCCACAAGGTCAGCAAACTAAGAAGGGCACCAGAAAAGTCAAGCAATCAACTGTTGCTAAGAAGCTAAATTTGGGAGAGGCAGCTGCAAGCAAAGTGAAGAAAACTTCCAAGAGAAAGAGGTTAGTGCATGATGATGCAGCAGCAGAAGATGAGGATGAGGAAGCACCCCAGCCTCCTCAGAAGCCTAAGCTCATGGGTGATGCCATCAAGGCTGGAGCCACTTCAAAGCCCAAGCAATCTGCTCCAGCTAAGGCAGCTCAAAGAAAGCCTCTCGCCAAGCCAAAGAAGACAGTCAGAACATTCCAAGCATCGAAAAGAACAAAGATGATGTGCCACCGGTGAGTCGATGGTGAAGGACCAGTTTTTTTGAAACTTCGTCGTAAACTGCCACTACATAATGATGCTCATCCTCAAGCCGAGGATATGAAGGCAAGGAAAGATAGAGGTCTCGGGCTATGGAGACAATCGACCCATATGCCGTGAGGAGAAGAACCAGAGATCCCAGATTTCACACCAAAGAGCGGGGACTTCTATGAGACCGTCTTGATGGACAAGAAGCCCATAGTCACGGACACGGATACATTGTTGGAAGTACATTGACAAATAAGAGCACAGAGATTTCTTTCCACATGTGCATGAAAGTTTCACCGCATGTGGTGTTGCGACTTTGTAGGTCGAAGTTGACAAATTGGAACGATGAGATGATTATGCAATTCTATGCCTGACTCATTTCTATCCTGATGGAAAGATTACATGGATGAGTGAAGGTCAAAGATTTTCTTCTTCTGTTGAAGAATGGGCAGAACTTCTGTATGCTCCTGTACAACGAGATGATGATATTGATGTATATGGTATTCCAAAGAAGAATCATGAATCCATGAAGAACATGTACAAAGAGGTTCGGCTAAGGATTTGGGAATCTGGAAGCTCGCTCGCTTTACTATCTCCGTGCAGGTCTACCTACCACTAATACTATTTCGAGGCATACCTTGATGCCCAAGTTCGAGATCATCGCATGATCGAGGATACTCTATCAACATGCTGCATATACTTGATGAGAAAGCACCTTTCAAGGTGATGGACTTGATGGTAGAAACCATTAAGAGGACTGCAGCTGACCAGAAAAGGTCGTGTGGATTTGCCCCGCAGATTCAGATGCTTATCAATGCCAAGTTTGGCACGGGCACATTCTTGTTGGATAGAGAACACTTACCACCGCAGCCGAGCATGAGTACAATGTTGTTGTGATGGATGAGGAGGATCCGACATCGTTGAAGGTCAAGCAAAGATTGAAGCTGCCAAGAAAGCCAAAGTCGACAAGGAAGCAGCAGCAGCAGCAGCTAAACCAAAGAGTGTCGGAGAGCAGCTTCTTGAAGCTACCCAAAGGATTGAACAACGCCTGCCAGCATTATGCAGCCTCGGGAGAGCCTAGAGAGGATTGTTGAAGACAAGATCCACGCTCTGGACGTGAAGCCGATCGAAGTGCAAGTAATCAACAAGCTTGAGGCGACATTGAGGAAGCAAAGAGGAGAAGGAAGAGCTTATGCGTGAGATGCAGGATGACTTAGTCCAAGATTTTCAGCAACAGATCGCTCCGGTTCCCACAGGACCCGATCATTGCTATTCAAAGGATGACACGGGACTACAGACTTCAAAGACCTCCACAGTTCCATCGGTTGCTCCAACTCCAGCTCCAAAGTGACCACTCCTCCAGCCTGAGACATCAGTGAAGTCTTCGTCGATGTTGTCATATCCACTCCGACATCAACCTGACGGAGCCGCCAGCAGAGTCCCCAGTGACGCTTAGCTCTATGCCTTTTCGAACTTTTTGGTAACTTGTTGCCAAAGGGGGAGAAATTGTATAGATCATAGGACTTCGAGAGAGAGAGAGTGTTGTTGTCTTTGCGCTTTTGCTCTTTCGTTCTTTTGCGGTTTCTTTGAGATACTTTTGGTTTTCGAGACATTCAGTGTGTTTGATACTACGTTTCATTTTACCTTAATGAGTGCTTGGTCGTACTATGCTTTAATGTGTGCTTAATGCTTATCTTATGCCATTCCTATCTTGTATGACCATTTACTCATGTCTTGGTGATTGGGTGCATGCTGTTCATTCTTATCATTTTGTGCGCTCCACCAAGATGTATGTGACATGGAAGAGTGACCCATGATCCTAATTGATTGTGCATTTGCATTCAAACACAAATCTTAAATAATGCACAAATTTAGGGGGAGCTCTTGCTTATCACATACTTCTCAAAGCGACGATATTATTCATTGATTATATCCTTTGTCGAAGCTTTGATCTATATGTTGTCATCAATTACCAAAAAGGGGGAGATTGAAAGTGCAACTAATCCCCGGGTGGTTTTGGTAATTAATAACAACATATATATCATTGAACTAATAGTTACTTGAGAATCATTTCGAAAGTTCATTGATATGGGTATGGCAAGGATCAAGAAGTGGACCCTCAAAATGCTAAAGGCAAGCATTGGCAAAAGCTCTAGACTCCATTTTTGGTTTAGTGATCCAAGATCACATTGAGTCCATAGGAAAGCCAATACTATTAAAAGGGGATGAGGTTATGATGATGATCTGGTTGCTCAAACTGCTTAGTGATACATCTCCTAAACTATCAGCAACTTTCACTGCCATATACACTCATAAGTAATCTCGGTCCCACCGATATTCCAAACTCAGTCACACCGAGATGAACCACCTCAGCCATAAAGCCAAACCCTAGAAAACTCGGATTTTCCGATTTCGAACTCGGTCTCACGAAACTTGAGTTGCCAAGCTTCAGAATCTTCGTCATCAAATCGGTGTCACCGAGATGATGAAGTCGGTCCCACCGAGATTGGCAAGCTCCTGTCTTTGCACGAATCGGACAAACCGAGATTGTATTTTCGGTCCCACCGAAAATCCCAACGTTCACATTATTTGAACTTTCGGTCTCACCGAGTTGTCAACTTTGGTCCCACCGAGATTGGTCAAATGTGTGTAACGGTTGGATTTTGTGTGGAGGCTATAAATACCCCTCCACCCCCTCTTCATTCGTGGAGAGAGCCATCAGAAAGTACTACCACTCCTACCTAACATTTCTGAGAAGAGAACTACCTACCCTTGTATTGAGATCAAGTTGCTCCACTCCCACCATATGAAGCTTGATCTCTAGCCTTCCCAAGTTGCTTTCCACTCAATCCTTTCTTCCACCACAGCCAAATCAGTGAGGAGAGTTGAGTGTTGGGGAGATTATCATTTGAAGCACAAGAGCAAGGAGTTCATCATCATCAACACCATCTATTACCTTTTGGAGTGTGGTGCCTCCTAGATTGGTTAGGTGTCGCTTGGGAGCCTCCACGAGATGTGGAGTTGAACCAAGAAGTTTGTAAGGGCAAGGAGATCGCCTACTTCGTGAAGATCTACCCCGAGTAAGGCTAGTCCTCCGTGGGCGTGAGCCATGATGGCATAGACAAGGTTGCTTCTTCGTGGACCCTTCGTGGGTGGAGCCCTCCGTGGACTCTCGCAGCCGTTACCCTCCGTGGGTTGAAGTCTCCATCAACGTGGAAGTACGATAGCACCACCTATCGGAACCACGAGAAAAATCACCGCGTCTCCAAAATTGCGTTTGCTCTTCTCCACCTCTCTTTACTACATGTGCAATTTACTTTCCGCTGCCTATACTCTAGAATTGCATGTGTAGGGTGATGCTTGACTTGATCATAATTGTGAATCTGCCAAAAACTGTTCTTTGTCAAAAGGCATAATTTTTATATTGTCAAGTAGTCTAATCACCCCCCCTCTAGACATACTTTCGATCCTACAGTTCTGTTGTGCTGGTCTTATGGGGCCTTAGGATGACGACTTTCCGACTGTCTATTACAACAAGTTTTGCCCGGCTTCAGCGAGGGAGGGGCGATGACAGCGGCGCACCTTCGGCTCGCTTCACTACTTGTAGTCGTCGCTAGGTGGTCTATGGATTTGGATGTAATTTTTATTATTCTGGTGTTCTTTGTACTACCATGATTGAAGATGAAGGAATAGATGAGAAGTTTTCTAAAAAAACACCACCACACACAACTTCGATGGGTGACACGTCGCCGAGCCTCAACCCCGCACCAGGAGCAACATGCCACCTAACCTGCTTCAATGTGTCGACGCAGCTATGATATGATCTCCATCGACTATGATCTCCGCGCCCCATGCCGTCAGCGGGGCGCCCTACGTCTCGCTGTAAGGGGGACAGAGGGCAAGTCTTGCATCGGGGAAGCTCTAGATGGGCCCGCCTAGCCGCGCGGGAGGCTACAACCTCCTTTTCAAATTTTTTTAGGTTTTTTTTCTTTTTTGCTTTAATTTTTTACTTCTATTTATACTTTAAAATATCCCAAATATATATAAGAAAAAAATCTATAGAAAAGCATTTAAAAAATGTTGATCAAGCATCTGAAAAATGTTAAATGTGTATAGAGAAAATGTTTATCACGTATATGAAAAATGTATAAAAAAGTTGATCATGTATTTGAAAAATGTTAATCAAGCATTTGAAAAACATTTGAACAAGTATTTGGAAAATGTGAAGCAAACATTTGAAAAATGTTAAATGTGTATAGAAAAATGTTGACCATGTCTTAAAAATGACGATTTTTTATCATGTATATAAAAATGTTAACCAAGCATTTAAAAAAAATGTTAAACAAGTATCTAAAAATATTAATCAAGCATTTTGAAATGTTAAATGTGTATAAAAATGTTGACCATGTATTAAAATATGATGAGATTTGTTTACCATGTATATAAAAATGTTAGTCAAGCATTTAAAAAAATATTGAACAAGTATATGAAAATTTTCAACCAAACATTTGAAAAATGTTAAATGTGTATAGAAAAAATGTTGACGATGTATTAAAAATGATGATTTTTTTTATCAAGTGTATAGAAATGTTAATCAAGCATTTAAAAATGTTGATAAAATATTTGAAAAATGTTAAATGTGTATTAAAAATGTTAACCATGTATTAAAAATGGTAAACTTGTATTTGAAAAAGTATTAATCAAGCATTTCAAAAACATTGTTAAATATGTATAGAAAAATGTTGATCATGTATTAAAAGGTTAATATTTTGTTTAAAAATGTTAAATGTGTATAAGAAAACATTTCTTGACGTATAGGAAAAATGTAGAATGAAAAAAAAAAGAAAAAGGAAAATAATTTAAAATAAAAAGAGAAACCAAAGAAAAGAAATTACGGAAAATGAATCCGAAGAAACAAATGTAAAAAGAATTGAAAATCTATGAAAATTAAGAAACAAAGAAAAACAAAAAGCATTGAAAACCAAGAAAGAAAACAAAAAACCAAAGAAAAAGGAGAAAGAAAATAAAAATAGATAAAAACATGAAAGAAGCAAAGAGAAACCAAAAGAAAAAAGACAAGAAAAATCTGAAATATAACGACGAAAAAAGAAAACAAGCGAAGAAATAAGAAAACCATACAAAAAACAAAAGAAAAAAAGAAAATAAACCCGGATAAAACAGAAAACCCCCACGTGTATTCCCTCAAGTTCGTTGCGTGTCCTATCTTAGATAGACAATTCTCCGTGCGTGGCTGCAGGAAGTGGTTGCAATATGGTTGGATGAAATTTGGTTATATGAAACATGAATATTTGAATTTATGATATAAGAAATTAAGATGGAAGTATAATTTTTTTATTGTACTTGATTATTTTGATAGTTGTATAACAGTTTTGGAATATAAATAGAATAATAAGTGTTTAAATGTTCTAAGAATTGTCCATGTTGATGCTTTCTTCCCTGAGAACAATTTGTACTTGTGGAGTTCCTTTCTTGATGTACTTGATGTATTTGCCGGCGCTCGATTGATGATCTTGAGATAGCTTTACCCTTTGTGGTGTTGTCTTCACGTGTGATGTTGCCTCATAAAGTTATACATGTTAGCTGTTTCGTAGCATTATTCGTCTATGCAATAACCTATATGCATTTTTTGTGAGTTTCTCTTGATGAATGGATGAAGCACACAACATATTTTTGGGTGCATCAGGTCACACGCTGTAGAAAGATAGGTGTGCATGTTGCCATGGTTTTAGTTGTGGTAGACGCGTCAAGCCGACTAAAACCTTTGCATGTAATAGACGAACCTGTTGTGTTCCTATTGGTTGTCCATGTATTTGCCATGTTCACATCCACGTGGACCTCCTCATGGATGCCCATCTTGATAGCGTGAAGAACTTTGTGCCCGATCCATGTCATCAACCCTACCCTAACAAACCCAAGGGGGTGGAAATGGATGAAGGGGCCCAAGAATCTCCAACATACCATCAGGAAACCATGTGTATGTAGAATCCTATCTAACACATGGGACAAAATGCAAGATGTTTATGTTTAATCATCCACATATAGAAATAAAATGAAGGGCTATATATTGAATCAAGCAACAACCAGTGGGATATGATGCATGATGGCTACTTGCTCACGGCGGCCTCCACCTCCTTCTACGACCATTGCCCGTTGATCCTCGCCAAGGCTGTCACTCCGTACAGACAAGCAAGATTCAAGTTCGAGAATTTCTAGCCAAAATTCCCGCACTTCTTTGAGACTGTCATGCATGCTTGGCAGAGGCTGGTCCCGCACACTGTCCGTTCGTTAGGATCAAAAGAGGTTGGCACGCGTTGCCGCGGATTTGAAAATTTGGAGTAAGGCCACGTTCGGTAATGCAAAGATGCAGTTCCACATCGCAAATGAGTTCATCCTTTGGCTTGCATGGCTCAAGAGAACATGCAGTTAGCTGCGGCAGAGTTTGACCTAAGGAAGAAGCTAACGACCAAAGTCGTCAGGATTGCTGCGACTGAGAGAGCAAGAAGAAGACAAGCATCAAGGATCCGTTGGTTGCGGGCGGGAGATGCTTGCACCAGGCTTTTCCATGCGAAAATGAGATCTCGTAGGCGGAAAAGCTTCATTCAGTCGATCACCATCAGGAACAAGGCTGTTATTGATCACGCGGGGAAGGAGAAAGTTATCCATGATCACTTCACCGGGGTTCTCGGTCAACAGGAGCAGAGGAGCTGCACGCTGAATTGGGATGTGATCAATGTCCCGGTAGTGAGCTTGCCAGAGCTCAACGCTCCTTTCTCCATGGTCGAGGTCTGGGCGATGATCCTCGCCTCCCAAACTGAAAAGGCGCCCGGCCCCGACGGCTTCACCGGACAATTCTTTCGCTTGTGCTGGTCGATCATCAAGGATGAGGTCATGGATGCGTCCCACAAATTCTATCAATTGGCTGGGCAGAAATTCTCTGATATCAACATGACTCTCTGGCCAAAAAGGATGGTGCATCCGAGCTCAACCACTTTAGGCCAATCAACCTAATTCACTGCATGACGAAGTTGATCTCTAAGGTGCCGGCGCTCCGGCTATCATCTACCCTCAGCGGAGTGATCTCTCCAGTGCAAACAACTTTTCATAAGGGGAAGTGTATTTACGATAGTTTTCAGTACGTTCAGGGATGTGTCCGGATGCTTCATAGAGAGAAAAAGCAAGCTTTCTTCTTCAAACTGGATTTTGCTCAGGCCTTTGATTCCGTCTCCTGGGCCTACCTACTTGAGCTACTACAGCGCATGGGGCTCTCGTCGAGGTGGAGAGACTGGATCTCCTTGCTCCTGATGAGGACATGCCTACCTTGGATACGACCAAAAATATTGCATACATGTATATTTGTGTTCTAATGCAAACTATGCAATAATTTATTTATGTCATCCAGGACAAAAATACTTCACAAACTTTTGTGTCATTTCTAATTGCAGGTGTATGGTATATTTGTACAATCCACATATGAAGATAAGGGGAAAGAGATGTTTAGGTTCTATTCAAAAATTCCTCTCACGTTACTTTTGGGCCAAGAGAAGATAGAGTCCAA
This sequence comes from Aegilops speltoides, assembly GCA_021437245.1. Lineage (NCBI taxonomy): Eukaryota > Viridiplantae > Streptophyta > Magnoliopsida > Poales > Poaceae > Aegilops > Aegilops speltoides. Next base: position 381,664,445 of record CM038147.1, on the reverse strand, counting down.
GTCTCTCACGTTCTGGATTCAGATTCGGACTGCACAGACATACCTGACTCAAAACGCCAAGAACTCTTTCATATGGACTCCGAATTGGGTCATTTTTTGTTGGAAAGTAGATTTTGTGCTCTTTCCAACCCAATAGGATTCACCTTAAAATTCGTCCGGAACGTGGAGTTATCGACGAAACAATCTGATGCTGCGGCAGAATCCGAGTCAAATTACAAGTTCAAAGGTGTTGCATAATCTCCATTTGGGCCCATGAGCCTTGTATGACATAGGGTTAGTTTTAGGCTGCCTTGGGACATCCTCACGCCTCCTTGACCGCCACCCCTTGCTCCTATATAAGTAGACCCATCTAGTAGCTTTTTCCTTGGGATTTGTTTAGTTAAAAGTTAGTCATTGCAACTTCGTGTACTTCTTGTGTCCAACGACCAGACCAAGACCCCTTTCGGATCCCCACATTTATCAATACTTCATCTATATTCGCAATATTCAGATTGCTTTATCATATTCTTGCTTGTTCTTCGATTGCTTGCAGGAATAGACCTTCGTGGTCAGGTTGATCGTGCTCCAATGTGGTTAGTAACCTCTCGGAGTTGGTTTAGAGATTGCTAAGGCGCAACATCGTGCACGTTTTAGTCGGGTTGTCAAAGTCGTCTCCACCAAATCTATAGTTATCATCTCATCGAAAGATCGAGACACCCCGTCTCTATCAAGTGGTATCAGTTTTCAGGTTGCTCGGTGAGAATTTCCAGTTATACCTAGATTAGATTTATTTTCTGACCTATTGTCCAAGAAAAAGCCACAAAAAAGTTAGATCTATTCATCCTTTGTCCAAGCTAGTCTGAGCCTTTGCAATTTTCTTTTCATTGCTTGCGTAGTTGAATTATCGGTTGCATCGCCGTGTCGAGTTGCTGCTCTTAGTGTCTAGTTCGTTTAGAGTTTCGAGTTCTGTTCACATTAGTCACGCCACCGCTGCATCGTTATCCCTTCCACTGTCCACCACCACATCCATCAATTTCCACCAAGTGCCCCACCGTTCATTGTCATAATCATAGTTGAGGTCGTTCAGATCTTCGCTTGATCCAATCTGCATCTTATTTATTTTGTTTTGGAAAGAGGGAGTGAGAAAAAAAAGACAGAGAAAAAAAGAGAGAAAAAAACTTAAAAAAGCCAGAGAAAAAAGGAGAGAAAGAAAAAGAAAAAAAAGTGTGAGGAAAAAAATGAAAAAAAATCGGATCTATCTCGAGTCAATCTCGTAGCTGAATTCAGATTGGAATCTGTTTTGTGTACTATTCAGTAAAACAGGCATATCTTCCTCATACGAAGTCTGTTTTGGCTCCGTGCGTACTCAAATTAAAGCTAGAGACGAGCCACATGTAAATAGTTGCAGAAGCTAGTTCAATATTTGACACCTCAAAATCGGCTTCTAAATAGGTCTTTTTGCCCTCCAAAGTTCGTGAACACAGCTTGTTCCTGTTTTTCAGGTCAGTTTTAGATTTTTTTTTGACTCCTCATATCAACTCGGAATTGAGTGATTCTTTTTGCTTTGAAAGCTTGAGTCAGTGCCATTCTTGAGAAAAATTATCAGAAAATTGGCACAAAAATTTCCGGAGGAAAGTTGAAGAGAAAGTTGTTGGTATATCCTGCTTGGCAGTTGTTTCACATCATTATCTTTACTGCTATTGTGATCTTCACATTTATCTTGCTGTCGAGAGCTACTTCATATCATTTATTGATGCTAGTTGTGCTACGCCGTGACCTCATTAGTGTTCTAAGCTCGCGTCTCTAGTCCAGTTTAGCCTAGGACCAGCATAGTACCGTCGTTGAGCGTTTATTCAACATTGCATCTCTGAATTGATTATTGCTAATCTTTTGCTACCATATATTTAAGCCTTCCAAACTCCACATATTTCTACACCGTGTATACATACGTTCTCTTGGCACTCGCTTTACTCAATCTTCGGAGTTATTTGACATCGCTGGTTGCTTGTCACCACCTGTTGCATGGTAAGAACTTGTAAGATATTGATATTTGCTATATTGTGAGCGTTTTACCACCACATCCTACTAGTTCAGAGGAACATTATTCTCGGGTTTTGTTTCTTGTTTTCTACTAACTATGGCAGGTTCCGGAGTTGTTAGTTCTTGGGCTTCATCGATCGTGGGAGATTTGCCACCACCTAAGAAAATACAACAACCGTCACAAGAGGAGCAACACCATCAGAATGCACATAATAAAGTTAATGTTTTCATGCCATCATTTATTGGTTGTTTTAGGCTTGATTTATATATTGAATGGGAGTACGAAATAAATGCTATATTTGCTTCCCATAATTTTGATGAGCATGGAAAATTTTAAGCTGCGGTTAGTACTTTCAGTAGTTTTGCTTTAGTTTGGTGGAGTGAATACTGTCAGTTAAACCCTGATTATATATCTACTACTTGGGATGATTTAATACATGTCATGAGAGATAGATTCGTAGATGTTTTTTATACTCGTGGCATGATAAAAAAACTACAACATTTAAAACAAGGTAGTGACACCGTAACAAAATATTATGATGATTTACAAACTACCTTGTTGCATTCATTTTTAGAAGAAAGTGAAGAATATTTTATGGATAGATTTTGAGGAGAATTAAACCGTAATATTCAAGAGATACAAATTCATGAAGAGTGTTATCCTATGGACCATTTGTTTTGTCTTTCTTGCGAAGCTAAACAAGATATAAAACGACGTGTTGCCCACAAAGAGAACAAGCGCACGATGCACATTCCAAGTGTTGATACAGATGTTTCTTCAACTACTAGGCGTACTATGACAACCACATCCGTTGTTGCTATGACTACATCATCTCCACCATGTGACAAATCACCACCGAGAGTGCCTACATCATCTAAGTTGATCATAAGAGGTAATGACAAAGCTATAGATTTTCCACTTTCACATGAGAATGATGCATGCCTAGTTAACTTGAATACATCATGTGTTGAGTTACCTATTGATTTTGGTTCCCACCTATTTTAGAGAATTGTGTTACTGTCATGAATGCGTCATGTGATCAAACAACTGAAATACCAACAATTTTAAGTTCACCCATTGAATTAACTGTTGATGCAAAAGAACCAATGTTTAATCATTTTGATATGACCTCTAATCTTGGTGATGATTATGTGACCAATGACTTATTGCATGTTTGCTTATTTAAGCATGTTGTAGCATGTAAATTTGATGCAAGTAAGGTTTATTCACCAATGTTAGGATGGTTTAATGATGAACATTGTCAACCTTTTGAAATGAATAGGAGCTTCACTTATATGTGCAAACTGAGTTGCAATATTTTCATGCCTTCTACTTCTTGTGATAATATTTTGGCTTTAGATTTTATGAATTATGAAGGTTACTCATGTATACATGTGTCATATGTGCAAAAACCAAGGAAAGTAAAAATGGATGAAATATACATATACAACATGTACACCTTGTCTCTTTTGTTAGCCACATTTCAAAATAAGCAACGGCGAGGACGGCTTTGTTTTCAAGAAAGGGAGGATGATGAGGAAATAACTACCTTGGATACGACCAAAAATATTGCATACATGTATATTTTTGAGGTGATTTCTAATGCAAAGTATGCAATAATTTATTTATGTCATCCAGGACAAAAATACTTCACAAAGTTTTGTGTCATTTCTAATTGCAGGTGTATAGTACATTTGTACAATCCACATATGAAGATAAGGGAAAAAATATGTTTAGGTGCTATTCAGAAAGTCCTCTCACGCCACTTTTTGGCCAAGAAAAGATAGAGTCCAAGTCTCTCACATTCTGGATTCAGATTCGGACTGCACAGACATAACACTTTCATATGGACTCCGGATTGGGTGATTTTTTTGTTGGAAAGTAGTTTTCGTGCTCTTTCCAACCCAATTGGATTCACCTTAAAATCCGTCTGGAGCGTTGAGTTATCGACGAAACAATCTGACGGTGCAGCAGAATCCGAGTCAAACTACAAGTCCAAAGGTGTTGCATCACCTCCACTTGGGCCCATGAGCCTTGTACGACCTAGGGTTAGTTTTAGGCTGCCTCCTTGCTCCTATATAAGTAGATCCATCTAGTAGCTTTTTCCTTGGGATTTGTTTAGTAAAAAGCCATTGCAACTTCATGTACTTTGTTTGTGTCCAATGACCAAACCAAGACCGCTTTCGGATCCCCACCTTTATTAATACTTCATCTGTATTTGCAATATTCAGATTGCTTTATCATATTCTTGCTTGTTCTTCAATTGCTTGCAGGAATAGACCTTCGTGGTCAGGTTGATCATGCTCCAGTGTGGTCAATAACCTCTCGGAGTTGGTTTAGCGATTGCTAAGGTGCACCATCGTGCACGTTTGTAGTCAGGTCGTCAAAGTCGTCTCCACCAAATCGATAGTTATCATCTCATCGAAAGATGGGACACCCCGTCTCTATCAGCTCCTCTCCTCGGCATCCTCCTCCAGCCTGCTCAACGGAACTCAGGGACCGGGGTTCTTTCATGCTTGCGGGCTCCGGCAGGGCGACCTCCTATCCCCGTTGTTGTTCATCCTAGCAATTGACCCTCTGTACCACCTGTTGGACACTGCTGCCAGCCACGGCATCATCGCGTCACTGCTAGGCCGGGGAGCTAGCATGCGCGTCAGCCTATATGCTGACGACGCCGTCATCTTTGCAAACCCGTGTTGGAAATATGCCCTAGAGGCAATAATAAATTGGTTATTATTATATTTCCTTGTTCATGATAATCGTTTATTATCCATACTAATTGTATTGATAGGAAACTCAGATACATGTGTGGATACATAGACAACACCATGTCCCTAGTAAGCCTCTAGTTGACTAGCTCGTTGATCAATAGATGGTTATGGTTTCCTGACCATGGACATTGGATGTCATTGATAACGGGATCACATCATTAGGAGAATGATGTGATGGACAAGACCCAATCCTAAGCCTAGCACAAAGATTGTGTAGTTCGTATGCTAAAGCTTTTTAATGTCAAGTATCTTTTCCTTAGACCATGAGATTGTGCAACTCCCGGATACCTTAGGAATGCTTTCGGTGTACCAAACATCACAACGTAACTGGGTGGCTATAAAGGTGCACTACAGGTATCTCCGAAAGTGTCTGTTGGGTTGGCACGAATCGAGATGGATTTGTCACTCTGTGTAAACGGAGAGGTATCTCTGGCCCACTCGGTAGGACATCATCATAATGTGCACAATGTGACCAAGGGGTTGATCACGGGATGATGTGTTACGGAACGAGTAAAGAGACTTGCCGGTAACGAGATTGAACAAGGTATCGGTATACCGACGATCGAATCTCGGGCAAGTACAATACCGTTAGACAAAGGGAATTGTATACGGGATCGATTGAGTCCTTGACATTGTGGTTCATCCGATGAGATCATCGTGGAACATGGGAGCCAACATGGGTATCCAGACCCGCTGTTGGTTATTGACCGAGAACGCCTCGGTCATGTCTACATGTCTCCGAACCCGTAGGGTCTACACACTTAAGGTTCGATGATGCTAGGGTTATAAAGGAAGTTTGTATGTGGTTACCGAATGTTGTTCGGAGTCTCGGATGAGATCCCGGACGTCACGAGGAGTTCCGGAATGGTCCGGAGGTAAAGATTTATATATGGAAAGTTGTTGTTCGGGTTCCGGGAAAAGTTCGGGTTTTTTCGGTATTGTACCGGGAAGCTTCCAGAAGGTTCCGGAGGATTCCGGAGGGGTCCGGAGGTCCGGAAATTGTTCCACCACGTCCAATACAGTAGCATGGGCTGTAGGGGGGCGCCCTAGCCTTAATGGGCCAGGGGCACCAGCCCCCCCAAGGCCCATGCGCATGGGGAGGGAAAACCCTAAGGGGGGAGGGCCTCCACTTGACTTGGGAGGCACTCCTCCCCCCCTTGGCCGCCGCCCCCTCCTCAGATTGGATCTGAGGGGCCGCCTCTCCCTGCCCCTATATATATGTGGGGGTGGGAGGCAGCCGCACCACAAGTCTCGGCGCAGCCTCCCCTCTCCCAAGTACTCCTCTCCGCGGTGCTTGGCGAAGCCTGCAGGATTGCCACGCTCCTCCACCACCACCACGCCGTTGTCTTTGCTGCTGGATGGAGTCTTCCTCAACCTCTCCTCTCTCCTTGCTGGATCAAGGCATGGGAGACGCCACCGGCTGTACGTGTGTTGAACGCGGAGGTGCCGTCCGTTCGGCACTAGGATCTCCGGTGATTTGGATCACGACGAGTACGACTCCTTCAACCCCGTTCTCTTGAACGCTTCCGCTTAGCGATCTACAAGGGTATGTAGATGCACTCTCCTTCTCTTGTTGCTAGAATCTCCATAGATTGATCTTGGTGATGCGTAGAAAACTTTGAATTTCTGCTACGTTCCCCAACAGTGGCATCATGAGCTAGGTCTATTGCGTAGATTCTTTGCACGAGTAGAACACAAAGTAGTTGTGGGCGTTGATTTTGTTCAATATACTTACCGTTACTAGTCCAATCTTGTTTCGACGGTATTGTGGGATGAAGCGGCCCTGACCGACCTTACACGCATCTTCACGTGAGACAAGTTCCACCGATTGACATGCACTTGGTGCATAAGGTGGCTAGCGGTGCCGATCTCTCCCACTTTAGTCGGAACGGATTCGATGAAAAGGGTCCTTATGAAGGGTAAATAGCAATTGGCATATCACGTTGTGGATTTGCGTAAGAAACGTTCTTGCTAGAAACCCATAGCAGCCACGTAAAACATGCAACAACAATTAGAGGACGTCTAACTTGTTTTTGCAGGGTATGCTATGTGATGTGATATGGCCAAGAAGAATGTGATGAATGATATGTGATGTATGAGATTGATCATGTTCTTGTAATAGGAATCACGACTTGCATGTCGATGAGTATGACAACCGGCAGGAGCCATAGGAGTTGTCTTTATTTATTGTATGACCTGCGTGTCATTGAACAACGCCATGTAATTACTTTACTTTATTGCTAACCGGTAGCCATAGTAGTAGAAGTAAAAGTTGGCGAGACAACTTCATGGAGACACGATGATGGAGATCATGATGATGGAGATCATGGTGTCATGCCGGTGATGATGATGATCATGGAGCCCCGAAGATGGAGATCAAAAGGAGCAAAATGATATTGGCCATATCATGTCACTATTTGATTGCATGTGATGTTTATCATGTTTATGCATCTTGTTTACTTAGAACGACGGTAGTAAATAAGATGATCCTTACAACAATTTCAAGAAGTGTTCTCCCTAACGTGCACCGTTGCTAAAGTTCGTCGTTTCAAGCACCACGTGATGATCGGTGTGATAGATCCTTACGTTCACATACAACGGGTGTAAGACAGTTTTACACATGCAAAACACTTAGGGTTAACTTGACGAGCCTAGCACGCATGACATGGCCCCGGAACACGAGACCGAAAGGTTGAGCATGAGTCGTATGGAGGATACGATCAACATGAAGATGTTCACCGATGATGACTAGTCGGTCTCACGTGATGATCGGACACGGCCTAGTTGACTCGGATCATGTAATCACTTAGATGACTAGAGGATGTCTATCGAGTGGGAGTTCATAAGATGAACTTAATTATCCTGAACATAGTCAAAAGATCTTTGCAAATTATGTCGTAAGCTCGCGCTTTAGTTCCACTATTTAGATATGTTCCTAGAGAAAATATAGTTGAAAGTTGACAGTAGCGATTATGCGGACAGTAGAATGCTTATGTACTTAATGCACCGCTCAGTGTGGTGAACCCCAAACATCGTTTGTGGATGTTGCAAACATCAGACATACACGTTTTGATAACTGCGTGATAGTTCAGTTAAACGGTTTAGAGTTGAGGCACCAAAGACGTTTTCGAAATGTCGCGGAACATATGAGATGTTTTCGAGGGCTGAAATTGGGATTTCAGGCTCGTGCCCACGTCAAGAGGTATAAGACCTCTGACAATTTTCTTAGCTTGCAAACTAAGGGAGAAAAGCTCAATCGTTGAGCTTGTGCTCAGATTGTCTGAGTGCAACAATCACTTGAATCGAGTGGGAGTTGATCTTCCAGATGAGATAGTGATGTTTCTCCAAAGTCATTGCCACCAAGCTGCTAGAGCTTCGTGATGAACTATAACATATCAGGGATAGATATGATGATCCTTGAGGTATTCACGATGTTTGACACCGCGAAAGTAGAAATCAAGAAGAAGCATCAATTGTTGATGGTTGGTGAAACCACTAGTTTCAAGAAGGGCAAGGGCAAGAAGGGATACTTCATGAAACTGCAAATCAGCTGCTGCTCCAGTGAAGAAACCCAAGGTTGAACCCAAACCCGAGACTAAGTGCTTCTGTGATAAGGGGAATATTCACTAGAGAGGAATTACCCTAGATACTTGGTAGATGAGAAGGCTGGCAAGGTCGATAGAAGTATATTGGATATACATTATGTTAATGTGTACTTTACTAGTACTCCTAGTAGCACCAGGGTATTAAATACCGGTTCGGTTGCTAAGTGTTAGTAACTCAAAATAAAAGCTACGGAATAAACGGAGACTAGCTAAAGGTGAGCTGACGATATGTGTTGGAAGTGTTTCCAAGGTTGATGTGATCAAGCATCGCACACTCCCTCTACCATCAAGATTTGGTGTTTGCGTTGAGCATAGACATGATTGGATTATGTCTATCGCAATACGGTTATTCATTTAAGGAGAATAATGGTTACTCTATTTATTTGAATAATACCTTCAATGGTCTTGCACCTAAAGGAATGGTTTATTGAATCTCGATCATAGTGATACACATTTTCATGCCAAAAAGATATAAGATAGTAATGATAGTACCACTTACTTGTGGGCATCGCCATGTAAGTCATATTGGTGTAAACGCATGAAGAAGCTCCATGTTGATGGATCTTTGGACTCACTCGTTTTGAAAAGTTTGAGACATGCGAACCATGTCTATTGGTGTATACGCATGAAGAAACTCCATGCAGATGGATCGTTTGGACTCACTTGATTTTGAATCACTTGAGATATGCAAATCATACCACATGGGCAAGATGACTAAAAAGCCTCATTTTTTAGTAAAATGGAACAAGATAGCAACTTGTTGGAAGTAACACATTTTGATGTGTGCAGTCCAATGAGTCTTGAGGCATCTGATGAATATCGTTATGTTCTTACTTCACAGATGATTCGAGTAGATGTAGAGTATATTTACTTGATGAAACACAAGTCTGAATTATTGAATGGTTCAAGTAATTTCAGAGTGAAGTTGAAGATCATCGTGACAAGAGGATGAAATGTCTATGATACGATCATAGAGATGAGTATCTGAGTTCTGAGCTTTGCACATAATTAAGACATTGTGGAAATTGTTTCACAATTAATACCGCCTGGAACACCATAGTTTGATGGTGTGTCCGAACATCATAGTTGCACCCTATTGGATATGGTGCGTACCATGATGTCCCTTATCGAATTACCACTATCGTTTATGGGTTAGGCATTAGAGACAACCACATTCACTTTAAATAGGGCACCACGTAATTCTGTTGAGATGACACCGTATGAACTATGGTTTAGAGAAACCTAAGCTGTCATTTCTTAAAGGTTTGGGGCTGCGACGCTTATGTGAAAAAGTTTCAAGTTGATAAGCTCGAACCCAAAGCGGATAAAATGCATCTTCATAGGACACCCAAAACAATTGGGTATACCTCCTAATTCAGATCCGAAAGCAATAGGGATTGTTTCTTGAATCGGGTCCTTTCTCGAGGAAAAGTTTGTCTCGAAAAGTTGAGTGGGAGGATGGTGGAGACTTGATATGGTTATTGAACCGTCACTACAACTAGTGTGTAGCAGGGCACAGGAAGTTGTTCCTATGGCACCTACACCAATTGGAGTAGAAGCTTATGATAGTGATCATGAAACTTCGGATCAAGTCACTACCGTACCTCGTAGGGTGACAAGGATGTGTACTGCTTCAGAGTGGTACAGTAATCTTGTCTTGAAGGTCATGTTGCTAGACAACAATGAACCTACGAGCTATGGAGAAGCAATGGTGGGCCCAAATTCCGACAAATGGTTGGAAGCCATGAAATCCGAGATAGGATCCATGTATCAGAACAAAGCATGGACTTTGGTGGACTTACCCGATGATCGGCAAGCCATTGAGATAAATGGATCTTTAAGAAGAAGACGGACGTGGACGGTGATGTCACCATCTATGAAGCTCGACTTGTGGCGAAGAGTTTTTCACAAGTTCAAGGAGTTGACTACGATGAGATTTTCTCATCCGTAGCAATGCTTAAGTCCGTCGGAATCATGTTAGCATTGGCTGCATTTATGAAATCTGGCAGATGGATGTCAAAACGAGTTTCCTTACCAGTCTTCGTAAGGAAAGGTTGTATGTGATACAATCCGAAAGTTTTTGTCGATCCTAAGGATGCTAAAAGGTATGCTGGCTCCAGCGATCCTTCTAAGGACTGGAGTAAGCATCTCGGAGTTGGAATGTATGTTTTGATGAGATGATCAAAGATTTTGGGTTTATACAAAAGTTTATGAGAAACTTGTATTTCCAAAGAAGTGAGTGGGAGCACTATAGAATTTCTGATGAGTATATAGGGTTATTTGAAAAGTGTTTTCCAATGGAAAACCTGGATTAGGCTACTTGAACAATAAGCATCAAGATCTATAAGATAGATCAAAATGCTTAATAGTACTTTCAAATGAGCACGTACCTTGACATGATCTTGAAGGTGTTCAAGATGGATCAGTCAAAGAAGGAGTTCTTGCTTGAGATGTAAGGTATGAAGTTAAGACTTAAAAGCTCGACCACGGCAGAATAGAGAGAAAGGACGAAGGTCGTCCCCTATGCTTCAGACGTAGGCTCTATAGTATGCTATGCTGTGTACCGCACCAGAAGTGTGCCTTGCCATGAGTCAGTCAAGGGGAACAAGAATGATCCAGGAATGGATCATTGGACAGCGGTCAAAATTGTCCTTGGAGTAAATAAGGACATGTTTCTCGATTATGGAGGTGATAAAGAGTTCGGCGTAAAGGGTTACGTCGATGCAAGCTTTAACACCTATCCAAGTAACTCTGAGTAGCAAACCGGATACGTATAGTGGAGCAACCATTTGGAATAGCTCCAAGTGGAGCGTGGAAGCAGCATTTACAATATGACCTAGAGATTTGCGAAGTACATATGGATCTGAAAGTTGCAGACCCGTTGACTAAAACCTCACTCACAAGCAAAACATGATCAAACCCCAGAACTCATTGAGTCTTAATCACATGATGATGTGAACTAGTTTAATGACACTAGTAAACTCTTTGGATGTTGGTCACATGGCGATGTGACATGTGAATGTTAATCATATGACAATGTGAACTAGATTATTGACTCTAGTGCAAGTGGGAGACTGTTGGAAATATGCCCTAGAGGCAATAATAAATTGGTTATTATTATATTTCCTTGTTCATGATAATCGTTTATTATCCATACTATAATTGTATTGATAGGAAACTCAGATACATGTGTGGATACATAGACAACACCATGTCCCTAGTAAGCCTCTAGTTGACTAGCTCGTTGATCAATAGATGGTTATGGTTTCCTGACCATGGACATTGGATGTCATTGATAACGGGATCACATCATTAGGAGAATGATGTGATGGACAAGACCCAATCCTAAGCCTAGCACAAAGATCGTAGTTCAGTATGCTAAAGCTTTTCAATGTCAAGTATCTTTTCCTTAGACCATGAGATTGTGCAACTCCGGATACCATAGGAATGCTTTGGGTGTACCAAACGTCACAACGAATGGCGGGTGGCTATAAAGGTGCACTACGGTATCTCCGAAAGTGTCATTGGGTTGGCACAAATCGAGGCTGGATTTGTCACTCCGTGTAAACGGAGAGGTATCTCTGGGCCCACTCGGTAGGACATCATCATAATGTGCACAATGTGACCAAGGGGTTGATCACGGGACGATGTGTTACGGAACGAGTAAAGAGACTTGCCGGTAACGAGATTGAACAAGGTATCGGTATACCGACGATCGAATCTCGGGCAAGTACAATACCGTTAGACAAAGGGAATTGTATACGGGATCGATTGAGTCCTTGACATCGTGGTTCATCCGATGATATCATCGTGGAACATGTGGGAGCCAACATGGGTATCCATATCCCGCTGTTGGTTATTGACCGGAAAACGTCTCGGTCATGTCTACATGTCTCCCGAACCCGTAGGGTCTACACACTTAAGGTTCGATGATGCTAGGGTTATAAAGGAAGTTTGTATGTGGTTACCGAATGTTGTTCGGAGTCTCGGATGAGATCCCGGACGTCACGAGGAGTTCCGGAATGGTCCGGAGGTAAAGATTTATATATGAAAAGTTGTTGTTCGGGTTCCGGGAAAAGTTCGGGTTTTTTCGGTATTGTACCGGAAGCTTCGGAAGGTTCGGAGGATTCGGAGGGTCCGGAGGTCAGAAATTGTTCCACCACGTCCAATACAGTAGCATGGGCTGTGGGGGCGCCTAGCCTTAATGGGCCAGGGCACCAGCCCCCAAGGCCCATGCGCATGGGGAGGAAAACCCTAAGGGGAGGGCCTCCACTTGACTTGGGAGGCACTCCTCCCCTTGGCCGCCGCCTCCTCAGATTGGATCCGAGGGGCCGCCCCTCTCCCTGCCCCTATATATATGGGGGTGGGAGGCAGCCGCACCACAAGTTTCGGCGCAGCCCTCCCCTCTCCCAAGTACTCCTCCTCTCCCGCGGTGCTTGGCGAAGCCCTGCAGGATTGCCACGCTCCTCCACCACCACCATGCCGTTGTGCTGCTGCTGGATGGAGTCTTCCTCAACCTCTCCCTCTCTCCTTGCTGGATCAAGGCATGGGAGACGTCACCGAGCTGTACGTGTGTTGAACGCGGAGGTGCCGTCCGTTCGGCACTAGGATCTCTGGTGATTTGGATCACGACGAGTATGACTCCTTCAACCTCGTTCTCTTGAACGCTTCCGCTTAGCGATCTACAAGGGTATGTAGATGCACTCTCCTTCCCCTCGTTGTTGGTTTCTCCATAGATAGATCTTGGTGACACGTAGGAAAATTTTGACTTTCTGCTACGTTCCCCAACAACCCGGTGATAGAGGAGGTCGACACCCTGCTGGAGTTGCTAAACTTCTTCTGACAGGCGTCGGGGCTGAAGCTGAACCATGCCAAGTCCTTAGTGATCCGATCAATTGCGGCGAGCTTCTATTGTCAGATGTGTTACAGGATTTCGGTGGCCAAATTGCAGATTTCCCCACTACCTACCTAGGGCTGCCGATCTCTCCCCAAAGACTGCGCCTGGTGCATTTTCAGTTCCTCATTGACAGAATCAAAGCAAGGCTGGCAGGTTGGAAGGGCAAACTGATGTGCTTGGCGGGCCGGCGCAGTGCGTTCGGTGTTGTCTGCGCTTCCCACCTTCGCACTTTCAGTGCTCAAGGTCCCAAAGAAAACGCTAAGGCCTTGTTCGTTTAATCCTCCTCCCAAGGGGATTGGAGAGGATTTTGGCTTCTAGGGGATCTAATCCCCCTCAAACCCTGCCATTCCCCTTCAAAAACCACCTCAACCGAACAAGGCCTAAAGGAGGTTGACAGGGCACGACGCCGCTTCCTCTGGGCCCAGGAGGAGGCTCTGACGGGTGGCGAGTGCAAGGTAGCATGGAGCTCGGTGTGCTCGCCGGTGGAGAAGGGAGGCCTCGGCGTCCTCGAACGCATCCTGGTCGTTCTGATCGCAAGGGCTACAAGGGTGGTGATCGGCAATGCCAGAACAACAAGTTTTTGGAAGAGCTCCTGGCTAGGTGACGCGCCCCTCTGCTCCTCCTTCCCGGGTCTGTTCAAACACACCATGCGCAAAAACTGCATGGTGGCAGGGGCGCTCGAAAATGAACTTTGGATTAGCGACCTGCGCCACGACAACAGGATCGACATCACCACAAAGTTCCTCCAGGTTTGGCACCGTATTCGGAGCTCGGGAACCATACTCGTCCAGCAAGTGGACGATCGGATCAAGTGGGCCTCAGGGAACGCCAAGATGTTCGCTTGGCTGCTGCACAAGAACCGGCTCTGGTGCAACGACATGCTGCAGCGTAGAGGATGGTCAAACAGTTATTTCTGCTGGCTTTGCGTCAAAAGTCTGGAGTCTTCAGTACACCTGCTGTGGGAATGCCCCTTCTCCAGATCGATCTGGCAGAAGGCCACGGCATGGACTGGCTGCGAGCGCTTGAGGAAAGATCATGCCGCCGCACCACAGCCCTTTACATCACTGCCAGGAGCTGATCAGGCACACCCCAGCGAGGTTCAGGAAAGGAGTCAAAACCATGCTGATCTTGATTGCATGGCGCATCTGGAAGGAGAGAAACGCCAGCGTTTTTCGAGCCAAGATGCAAGGGAGGAAGACGTGATCCAGGCCATCAGAAGTGATCTCACCCAATGGAGGCTTGCTGGCGCAGCATGCTTTCCTCTGCCTTGCACGGCGACTTTATTTTCTTCTGTTTTTCTCGAGTTTTCCACCCGATTACTTGGAGGGTGTTTGTTTCCAGAGACTTATTGATTTAGGGACTTAAAAAAGTCCCTATAAGTCCCATCTAAACCAAACAGGAGGGACTTATAGGGACTTAAAGTGGGCATTTGGGACTTATGAAATAAGACTCTCAAGGAGAGTCTTATAGGGACTTATAGTTGTAATATGGTCTTATAGGGACTTGTAAGTTCCAGGAACCAAACAGGTAGGGACTTTTTAGGGACTTGGGACTTATAAGTTGGGACTAAAAAAAGTACTATGACTTATGAACCAAACAGGGCCTTGATCACCACTGTTTCCCGCATGCTTTCTAAGCTGGCTCAAACGGGATCTTTCAAAAAAAATGAAGTAAAAGACGGAAGAACACTCTAACAGCGCGAGCAGCCTTGCGCGGACTTGTATCCAATCAACGGACAAATTTATTCGTCCACCATCATGCAGAGCTGGAGGGGTCATGCCGGGAGCACCACCTGCCGGAGAATATGGTAGAGAGCCCGGAGGAATCCCTTGTGTTGCTCTTCTTCAGGCAGCCTCAGCATGCTCGCCACCTTCTCCAACTTGTCCTGCCCAACCGACGCGTCCCCCGGCGAGGCTACCCGCCCGAGGTCCTTGTGGAGCTCCGGCGGCGTCAGCGCCCACTGCATCGCCCAGATGGAGAGGGGCCGCATGTAGTGCAGCCCGCGGTAGCCGCCTTCCGCCGTCCAAGCCTCCGGCGTCTGGAACGCGTACCCGAAGCCATCTTTGGACCAGCTGGCGTCGTGGGCGCCCTTGGCCGTGCGGAACGCGGCCTCCAGCATGCCCTCGTGGATCATGGCGGCCGCGACGGCGTAGGTGGTGCCGGGCCATATCTCCTTGGACTGCGTCGACGACATGTCGATGGTGCCGTCCGGCCGCATCCCGTTCACCGCCCCCACCGTCCCGCCCTTCACCCGCATGACGTTGTAGTCGAGCACCGTCCCCAGCGCGCTCCGGGCCTTCTCCTCCTCCACGACCGGCTCCAGGCCGCACACGTGAGCGTACCACTGCCCGGCGAGCTGGTCGGCCTGGATGGACGAGCTCGTCTTGCCGCCGCTGTTGTCGTAGTTGAAGTAGGTGCCGTTCCAGAGCTCGTCATCGTACACGCGCTTCGCCCTGAGGTACCGCGCACGGAAGCAGCACTCGGCGTCGCCGTCGCCGACGATGCGCGCCATGGCAGCGGCGGCCTGCAGCGCCGCGACCCAGATCCCGCCGGTGTAGGCACTGACCCCGGACACGGACCACAGGTCGTACGTCTGGTCGGGGCGGCCCTCGTTCTCGATCATGCCGTCCCGGTCCCGGTCGAACTGGTCCATGTAGGCCATGGCCAGGTACACCGCCGGCCACGCCGCCCTGGCAAAGGCGACGTTGCCCGTGGCGACGACGCCCCGGTAGACCTGGAGCACGAACTTGGGGTTGAGGTCCTTCCACCGCGACGGGTCGTGGATCATGTACGCGTTGAGCTCGAACCACGGGTCGTTCAGCCCCACGTCGTGCGGCACCGAGCCGAGGACCTTGCGCGGCACGGTCTTGCCGTTGAGGGTGCGCATGGGGCGCGGGTCGTGGAGGAGGACGGCGCGGGCGAAGTCGCGCTGGAGGCTGAGCTCGAGCTCCGGGAAGAGGGAGAGCAGCGCGAAGGAGGCGTAGAAGTGGACGTCGTACGTGTTCCACATGTGGTACTCCATCGCCTCCAGGTACAGGAACTGCCCCACGTTCTCCTCGCCGTCGCCGAGCAGCGTCGCGCCGAACGCCGCCGCCGAGTGCAGGTCCGCCGTCACGGACGTCATCTCGCTCAGGACGCCGTCCACCACCGGGGTGCCTTGCAGGTCTGCGCGGAACACGTCGAGGGAGAATGGCTCCGTCCCCGTCCCTGATGAGGCGACGCTCATCTTCGGAGGCCGTCCATCTGTGGCATTTGACAGAGATCTGTTCTCAGCTCCGTCGTACGAATTCTGCACGGCAGATCATATAAGTACTTGCTGGCAGTGATCGAGATACCTGTCCATATGGTGCCTCCAGCGACCAGATAGTAGAGTTCGTTGAACAATGCAACCGGATACCTGAAGACAAATATGACATCAACTGTTAAAGATTCAAGGCATATCGTGTTCGCAACTCAACATTTCTTTTAGCAGCAACCTGATTTAGTATGTCAACTCGACATTTCTTTTTTTCTTCTACTATCAGGCAGCATTACTGTCATGGGAAAAACTCTGAAGAGAGCTTTGAGCAATGTGATATGAAGTGATTACCATTCAGGCAGCCTTTTGTCCTGCAGGATAGGCCTCTGCCACTCTTCAATTTTCGACTCCCACTCCATGTGTTCTACACTCAAAGAAGGAATAGCAAATGATCATCAGAATTCTGACCACCTATGGCTAACAATCAATCACCAGAGCTTACCAAGAAGGGCATCATGAGCCAAGCTCTCTGCAGCCGCATCTCGATCCAAGCCACAGAATTTGGTGTATCTCCTGTTCCAGAAAGCCATGTCAGTTACAAGGAAAAACAGCTTCAGTAGTAGTTTTGAATTTCAGTTTCAGAAATATTTCAGCACCCACCAAATTACTGAATTCTTTTTTGTACAACTTAAGTGACCGAAATATTTCGACAAAAAAAGCAAATATAAGTGTCTACTGAAATTATTGAAATTTAGTAAAATTCATCAAAATCTCACTGAAAGTGAAAACCAACTAGCCATGCAGAATTAGCAAAACACATCACCTGTGATACGTTTTCCCGTCTGGGAACTTCACCTCGGGGCACGACCACGACAGAGCAAACGACACCACGCGGGTTTCCCCTGCCGGCACTGTCGTCGCCGCTGCGACCGCCGCTCCGATGGATGATCCGGGCTTCGACGCCCTTGGCTCTTTGCCGGTGCGGGTTTCGCTGAAGGTACCGTGCTGTTTGATCTCCTCCCACATGTCCTTGGCCGTGAAGTCGTCGGAGTCCGACGACCCCATCATGAAGAAAGGGCAGTCTGTGACGCGGACGTCCTCTGTTTCCTGACACGCGATCGCGAACGTCACCGGCGGGTGCCCATCCGCAGTCCTACATTGGTGCCATCCCAAGTTTGCTGTTATGTTCTCAGTTCTGTATCATTTGAAGCTCTGCGAAACGAAATATTTGACACACCTGTGATTCAGAAGAACGCCGTGCACACCATCAAGCTCCCTGTGTAAGAACATAAAAAAGCATGGCAAGAACCAATAAGTAATTAAGGTTGTAGAGAGATTGCTGCTGCATGGCATGAAACACAAAGTACGCGGAAAAACGAATTTGCCGTTCATTACATCATCTTGGAGTTGGTGTGATTTCCAGTCAGCTCTGATCTCCCACCAACTGAATTCTAGAGGATGAACAAAATACATATTAGGTCCTCACTGATAAGGCGTTTTTATCTTCATGCTAAAAGGGCACCACGTTGGCTTGTTGCACTTACAGCCCATGTGAAGAGCAATGTTACATCTGCAGGTGTGCTCCCAGAATTTTGCACCTGTAAGACTCATCGATCAAAATTAAGTGCTGAACTGCAACAGGGGAAAGTACATGTGTTATTTTGATTAAGTTGCCGAAGAAGAAAATGTACCGTAAATGTGAAAACTGCAACAGGGAAGCTGCTCTCCTTGTAATTGTGAGGGATGACTGGTGATATCTGACGGCAGGTGATCTTGATTTCAGGGTCAGGTTCACCTACATTGCAATTAGTATAGTGTACCACAGAACATCTTCAGTTCATGGACATGTATCTATCAGGTAAAATACAAAAGTGCATACAAAACCTTATTGCTTTTAGGAATTTACCATCATAAACTGTCCAAGATCTTGGGAACAAGGCATGATAAGTACAGTTTTTCTCCTTAAGCTTCCAGTCCCAAGATCCAATAGCTGACTTATCGACTCCCCTGCAAGTATGCACAATGAATGATATCTCTGGTCCATTTTAATGACCAGAAATAATTCTGTTGAGATCCACAGCTTACTTGAGAGCATCAGCAGTCAGTGCAGACAACACCGTGGAGTAGGTCTTTCCATTGGGACGTGAGACGAATGCCTAGACAAGTGAATAGTGTCAATCATTAGAAGTTCTTTACAGTTAAGACTTAAGAGTGACACTAGGAATCGCCAATTGGAAAATGGAAGAGTTAAGTATAGTTACTGAAAATTGGTTTGCAAGGATAGGCTTTTCTTCATATAATGCTGGGAATATCTGAAAATGCTGAAAGTACCCTCTGTAGCTTCTCCCAATGCTTCCTGAACTGATAAAAGAGGATGTGATTTGAGAACAGGCATGTACCATGTAAAGTTCAGTCAGCTATAGAAAACATTTTTCAGTTAAAATCACCATGGCAAGCTTCAAGGTGACAGAAAAGCCTACATGTACCTGATTGACAGTGAACCTAGCTAATTTGTAATCTGCAAAGGAAAGACTTGAACTTACCCAAGGCCACCAAGGGGTAGGCCACGGTAGCAGTTGTCCATCCATTTCCTGAATGGGTCATAGAGTATATCCTTCGCAAAAGTGAAGAATTGTTCGTTAAGTTCCATGACAAGGCAGAGTGAATTTATGTAATTGCTTGAGTAACAGAAGAGCGATGATACATTTCTAAATGTTGAGCACTCACCCGGCCTTTTCCCATTTGGTCGGCATTTATCATCAGTCCCTTGAGAATCATGGGTATCTGAAGGACCACCAACAGGAATTTAGTTAGTATTAAGTTCACAGAGGAATAACATATGTAGTACTCGTTGCTCAAAGCCAACAACAGTGTTGTTTCATCGGTCAGTTGCTTGCTGGCATGGCTGAGCAAGCCATATGCGGCATGTATCATTGCCAAGTGTGACATGTCTTGCAAAGTGAAGAGTAGGGGAGAGTTCTCAAACAGAGTATTCTTTTTGATAATTTCGAACCTTTTTTGCATCACCTTCTTTTTAATTGAATGAACTAGTCATGTTCAGAACGCTCTACCATTTTGATAATTTTGAACCTTTCATATTCTTCAAAATATGCTCAAAACAGAAACCTGGGAGCTATAAAGTATGTTCAAATACGTACAATTGATATCATATCATTCATGGTCATGCTAAACAGTTCGATCTTCTTGCCTTCATCGTCAAATTTCCTCTGCCAGGTTCTTGTCGCTGGTTGTGCACAATTGATGTGCGAGCGCGCCTAGAGTAAAAAAAAAAACAGAACCCATTAGTGACAGTTTAGTTTGCTGATGAAGGCAAATACAGTACGGACCAAAGCATTTCTAGAGAAGAGCCTTGATCCAAATAGCTTGCCTTTACCTTTGTTTGCTCTAAACCTGCACTTCCCATCTTGGTTACAGTACAGATACTGTTTGGGTTGAAGCAGATGAGCTATTTGGATGTGTAGGCAACAGACATATGCACAGTTAGAACTTAGAAGGAGAGAGCCACAAATAGTTCTTGGAGAAAGGAGCTGAATCGCGATCCAGTTTAACGATCTCCACTTAAGATAGAAAAGAAAAATGGAAATGAAACGCTAGTCACCCAACGCAAAAATCTATGGGTTGGACCCCACGTTTCCTGGAAAATTTCCATTTCCCTCGCTACTCCTTTTGTCTCCACCACCCGCACTTCTTTCCCTCTCTTTATTTTACCCTAAATAAGCCTTCGAGGGACATCACATCTTTGTTTAATGTGACATGTTTATTTGAACATCATTATGAAACAGATGATGACCCCTGTATCCATCCCTTGTGCAAATCATCAATGCAAGTTTCATAGCCCTTTATTTCAGAAAAACGAAGAAAAATGTGGAAAAAAACAGTCATTGCTAGATTCTGTTGCAGAAATATCCCCGCACTAAAACTCATGTGGTCCAGCATCCAACTTTCAAGCGCCTATGCAAGAAACTAGAAAGAAGTAGAGAACTAACCAAGGGAGGAGAAGACCAGTTACCAGTAGTAGCTGGATCTGAATGCTTCCACTCTACCACACCTGCATATGCATTGCTTGCTTGGCTCTTGCAGGAGATCCTCAGCTTATCTTTATAGGACTGAGTTACTCAAAGCAATGGGCAACACGAGGTCTTATTGTCACACAAAACAACAATATCTTTTTTTATCCTTGTGCGTCAGGATGGTTGGACTGTCCTATTTGCTCCCTTTTGTTAATGATAAGAAATAACATGGGCTCGGATTAGTGATGAGGCCACTTAGCCATTGAGGTTGCCAATCAGAAGCCTCACCATCAATTGATATCTGTTGGGTAGCCTTTTATTGTCTTAGCCAAATGATTATAGAGGAGTTGGATTCTTGTATGGGAGCAATATGTAAAGCGAATGCTCAAAAGCCCGTATTTTGCCAAAAGAAGGAACAAATTAAGCTTTTCAGGCTCCGATTAGGGAAGAATAGAATAGGTAACAGGGAGGGTACATGATGACTACCGAGTCATCAGGCACTACTACTCTCATATACCGCTCTTAAACGGCTAGCAGGACAAAGATGTTATGTTATCTCTGTCGATGGGATAGTTGAAATAATCGCTTCGACCCCCCTTTTTTTGCAGCTAATGGTGAATTGAGCCTCTACAAGAGCATGCAGGTTTGCTACATGAAGTCTTCGAGATGTAAGTACAATGCAGAAAGCAACCTCCAGCTCTAAAATGTAATGTATTCATTCATGATGCCGACAAGTAAAACAAAACAATGAGATTAGGAAGATGAAACAAAACCAAACCGACCTCGGTAGGTGTGGACATTTGCGTATACGCATGTTGCCCATGTGCACATTGACATGGAAATTTGAAAACGATCCCTGAAGTACGCAATGGAAAACTCATTATGCATGATAAAGAATGAAACAGCCTGGGGGCCTCAACCGGCTGAAGATTTGCAGATCTACATCTACTTTGTTTAGTTCCATCTGCAGAGTTATTGCTAAATACAGCACTTGCAATGTCCTCCTCTTCCAAAAGTTCCAGCTCAAGATTCTGTCTTGCAC
The DNA here is from genome assembly GCA_021437245.1 of Aegilops speltoides. Lineage (NCBI taxonomy): Eukaryota > Viridiplantae > Streptophyta > Magnoliopsida > Poales > Poaceae > Aegilops > Aegilops speltoides. The sequence goes on along the minus strand of CM038147.1, from coordinate 381,642,841 downwards.
TCTTGCTGAGGGATGGGCTAATCTGCTCCTCTTCCAGAAGGAACCTAAAAATGGGGGCGATGAAGCCCTTACTGGTGAAAACCCTTGGACACAATGGAGTTCCTCTCTGAATTGAATTGTTGTTCTTGGAGGTAGGTCGATACCCTTAACAAATAATCGAACCCGACGCCAGATCGAATGGGCTGGGGGCCGCATCCCGCCCCCACGAGTCGCCCACCGGAAGGGACGCCGTCGCCGAAGGGGGAATCGATTGGACTCGGTGGGGGAATAGAATCACACTCGCGTCGTTCAATCTTTTCTCGCTAATTCAGTGGGGGGAACTGAATTCGCATAGGGGGGAATCGAAGCCAACACAGGGCATCTATGCTTGTTCGGTTCAGAAGAGGATAGATAATTCAGTGACATGGTTCTTTTTTTTTCGAGTGAAATATTGTACTGTATTAGTCAACTAAAGCAGCTCATACAATCAATGGTGGCTAGCTCCGTTCCAAGTCATGGTTCTGCCTTCTACACGAGCAAATTTGGCTATACTATCACTAACTTTATTTTGACTACGATTACCACAAGTAATACAAGAATCACGAAGAGACATAAGCTATCTAATCTCTATAATAAACGACGAGCAGACCGATCTATCAACCTCCTTCGCCTGGATCAACTTGACAGCAACAACTGAATCCATCTCTATCTCAACCTCCTTGGCATGGTTCATTTTTACTTGTGTGTGTGTGGGTGTTAGTGTTGAAATTCGTTTGTGTTAACATACTACGTTGAGTTAGATTTAATTGAAAAGTTTTCTCTTTTTATACATTATTTTGTCATATACCTTCTAGGTTTTTATTATGTTCGATCGATATGGATGTCGGTCTAGTTAGAATTTGTGATGCATCAGCAAGGCATGTAATCTTTTTTGTGTTTCAACTTTTTGCAAGAGTGACTTGAAATTCACTAATAGAAGGACAATTCACACAATGGCCCCTTCTGAAAAGATAAAACCCTCATTGTACTATCGCAGGGACAATTTGCATCCTAAGACAACAATATACCCCTTGGGATACAGAAACACTATTTAGCCCGTACTTTCTTTTTTAAAGAAAAAGGTCGAACAAAGTGGGAGTGATAGAAACAAAACAACCTATATGAGACACCAAAAATGATACATGAGACAAGAAATTGGCCTAGCAAGAAAAGGTACAAAAATGATATGTGAGACAAGAAATTGGCCTAGCAAAAAAAGGTACAACACTCATGTCAGGTGGTGTGGATATCTCCATCCACCTAGTTGTGTGTTTCATCACCTCGCACAACATGTCACAGAATTCTCAGCATTAATGTTTGTATAAGACATTTCTCATAAAGTCGAAACATTTCATACTATTTCAATAAAAAAAATCTTTTGCGTCTAAATAGATAGCACCCATTACTAGATTTCTTGGTACATGCTTACTTTCACGTTACCTCAGTTATTGATATCCGCCCGTACAAAGTTGGGTGATCAACTAGTCATGCATGCATACATTTATTGCATTAATGTATCTATGCAAACTATGCCACCTCATGAAGTCATGCTGTCTTTTTTTCGGTGGAATCAATTCATGCATGCCAATCATAAGTTAAATACTTTCTGTTAATTTTTCTATGGTATGGACGTATATGTGTTGGACGCTTGGAGCAAAAATATATTGTCCATGCTTCACATTTTCATTAACATATGACGTTGTGTTAAGTCTAATTCAAAAGTTTTGTCTTTTTATACATCATTTTGTCACATACTTCGTATATTTTATCTTGTTCAATCAATATGGATGTTCATCTAGTTATGGGATTTTTTGTGATACCTGAGTGAGACTTGTAATTTTTTTTGTATTTCTTTGAATCGTATTATCATTTCAATTTTTTTTTGTAAGAATGGCTTGAAATCCGGCATAAAATGGCTGCATCCATCAATGGTTACTCCCCTTTTTGAAAAATTAAAATTTTCATCACAATATTGCAAGGAAAATTCGCATCATGCTAAGGCAACATCATATCCCTTGGAAAACATGAACATTGTTTAGCCAATAGTTTTCTTTTGAGAAAAAAGTACTCCCTTCGATCCATATTAATTAATTATAGCTGATTTAGTACAGCCGAAATGATATACGAGGACAAAAAAATTGGCCTACCAAAAAAAGTCCAACACTTCCGTAAGGCGTGGTGGAGATCTTCACCGACCTAGTTGTGTGTTTCATCTTGCACAACACGTCGCAGAATTCCGAGCAATATATTTGTACATGACACTTTTCATAAAATTGAACATTCCCTACTGGTTCACTAAAGATAAGACCTTCTGTTGTATCTAAATAGCTTGACCCCACTACTAGACTTCTTCGCACATGTGTAATTTCACATCACCTCAATTATTGATTCTCGTCTGACCATAATTTGGTGACATCAACGAGTACGAATGCACTCAGAAGTTATATTTGTTGCATTAATTTATCCATAAAAACCATGTCACCTCATCAAGTCTTGCATGTTTTTTTTTATTGGAATCAGTTCATGCACGTCAGCCACAAGTTAAAAGATTTTGGTTAAATTTTAAGTGGTTATGGACGTATATGTGTTGGACGCTTGTAGCAGAATTATATAGTCCATGCTTCGCATTTTTGTTGACATATGACGATGCATTAAGTTTAATTCAAACAATTTTTCTCCTTTTATACATCATTTTGTCACATACTTCCTAGTTTTATTTGTTTAGTCAATATGGATGCCGGTCTAGTTATAGGATTTGTGGTACCTGAATGAGACTTATAATCTTTTTGCGTTCTTTTGAGCCCTATGATCTTTTCAAAATTTTCATCAGAATGGCTTGAAATGCAATAATAAAATGGATGTGTTCATCAATCGACGCCCCTTTTGGAAATAAAAATAAAATTCTCATTGTAATATTGCAAGGACAATTCACATAGTAATATACCCTCGGGAAGCTAGTAGATTCATTCAAAAAAAAGAGATAAAACAAAGTGGAAATGATAGGAACAAAGCAACCTATACGAAACACCGAAAAGGATATACGAGGAGATAAGAAATTGACCAAGCAAGAAAAGGTCCAACACTCCCATCAGGCATTGTGCGTTCAATCTAGTACAACACCTCACAAAATTCTTACCAATAATGTTTATATCTGACATTTTCATAAATTTGAAACCTTCCTTGCTCTTTCACGAAGAATCTTTTAATTCAAACGTTTTTCTTTTCTTTCACCATTTTGTCGCATACTTTGTAGGTTTTACCCTTTTTTAAACGTAAGCCGAGAACACGCTTACATTTGTCTTCGTATTGTTTTCTTTATAAAGCATGCATTTATGCATTTGTTTCAGCATAGTTTTCGCTGCAACGTGCGTGACATCATGCTGTTTCCAAAACACGTCCAGTACGGTCGTGGTCTTGCCCCTTCTGCAGCCAATGCGAGTTTCTTGCAGGCTGGGATATGCACAGTCTCATCACCAGCAGCTGGTGCTGTAGATCGTCGTCATCGGCGACTGCCGTGCTTCACCAAATCCAGGAAGACAGCTGCCTGTCTGATGAGGCGAGTAAAATCGGACAGTAAAACATACGCTTTCTTCAGTAGTAATATGCACTTGTTCTAAAATGGCATCGACATACTAGTAGATAGGATCAGGCGAATAGTAGATGTTAACAAGGCTATTCTTTAGCAAAAAAAATAAAAATAAAAAAATGAAGCAGAGATACTTTAACCTGACCACAGATATATCCGAAATAACGTAGATAGGGTCAAGAAATAACCACCGGTGCGGCTGGCCGTGAGATCTGAATCTCATCATGCATTGCACTATATATATACACCCTTCTCCCACTCCACTTATTAGGAGTAACTATACGATCAAAGAGTACACTTCCCCTCAAAGCAAACTTAGTACTACAACACTATCATTATTATTTTGAGAGGAAATTACTGATACACTTGCATTTTCTAACAACCGCCAACAGCGGAGTCATAGCTACTAAACCGGCCCCAAGGACTAAAGGTTATTTCTTGCACACGTATTGACAGCGAAACAAAAAGAAAAAGGGACCGCACACCCAAAAAGAAAAGCTCAGAAACCAAAAAGTTGACAGTGAAACCAAAACGGACCACGCCCCCAACTCATTGCATTGGCACCAAAACAGACGAGTCTCTAATTAGTGGATGAAAACAGGAGCTCCTGAAGCAAGCCTGCAATGCTCCATATGGTCAGTTATATATCCTCAAATACAAGTACGGACTACATAAATGTGAAAAGAGTGAAACCACCGTCTACAAATATAATTTATGCCACTTTACCTTTCTTCGATATTGATCACTTTCTCTTCTTCGGCGTCGAACAACACTACACTGGAAGAGGGTATCTTTTCCCCTCAAAAAAGAAAAGAAAAGAAAAGAAGAGGGCATCTTTCCTGAAAACGGATACGTTCATCCTTACCCTCATGCTTCTGGACAAGTTAACCGAATCCCCTTTTAACGAGCGTGTTTCTTCACAAACTCTGCAACGGGTGGTATGCTTCAGGATCTATGCAAATCAATCAAATGTAGGGATAAATTAGCATGAATATGTCGAGGCAGATGATGTCCAAGGAGAACGGTATTACATACCTATCCTGGTGACTGTGAGACGAAGAAGAGCATTTAAGCTTGCACGTGGCATCACTGGAATTCTCTATTTCTGAAGCTTTGAGAGTGGATGCAACACTAGTTCCAGGCTTTATTGCACCGAGAGGGGGCAGCTCTAGATACAACGGGTACTCAAGCCACATGAAGTCGTGAACCGTGGCTTGTAGGAGGCTTGAACAAAGCCAAAGCTAGGGTGGCTCGGTCCACAGGCCATGAGACACATGAGTAAGTTCGCTGGCTTCAGCTTGCCACAGATGGAGCCTGTTGTAACTTTCTCGTCCTTTCCAGTACACTTCTCCTGCTGGCTGCTTCTGCCTGCAATGTCCCACTCCTACGAGGGTACTCTCTCGCAGGTGGATGCTTGAAACAGGAATCATCAACAATTTCTGGGGATCCTCTTGCCGTGTCATGTCCCTGCTGCAGCTTTCACAATGCGCAACACCCCCCCTGCTTTATCATCTACATGTGTGGCCGCATCATGCGCTACCACAGGAGTGAGCTTGCCCCCGAAGAAGGCATGCTTGTCTGGGGGACGAGCTGCCTGAGGAACCTGGATGTGGCATTCTCCTCTTTGATGGTTGGAAACAACAGCAGCATGAGGCGGTGGTGGTACTGCCTCTTTGATTCCCTGATCTGGAGGTGATACAATACAAGAAAACGATAAGAAAAAAAACTTGCTACTCAGCATTACTATAGTTAAGTTCAAATTTTGAATTAAGACAGAAATCTTGATTCACAGAGCAATCCATGTATCAGGCACAGGAGTCTAGACATTGGGGGAATGGGGCAGAGAATGAGATATGCTTTCCTGATTCTCTGGGCTCTCAGCGCAAGCCCAAATGTCTTTCTTCGTCATTTTTGTGGCGTGCCTTCGTTCACCCCGCAGCATAACTGAATTAATTAGATAACAAAAAGATTAATGCAAATGGCACATGTTATTAGTCGTATTTGCTCTACTGCTTGTATTACTGGCAAAGCTGTGGCTCGCAAACAGAGCAGACCCATATAAAATGTTTTTTGTCCAGAAATGGCACAAACAAACCTACTTATGCGCGATCAGTAAATGTTGTGAAATGATCAACCAGTAAGAAAAGGCAGCTCATAACATTGGATAATTGCAATTTCTTCTTAATAGAACTGAGCAGCAAGTAGAGCTAACAAACTAATCAACTATTAGTATTCCAAGGTTGTTAATATCAGTCATCAATTCTCAAAATGTGGCTACTATAAAGTAGGAGCACTAACCATTCATAATTGTGATTTCACTATGTTCTTTTTTCTTTTCTTTTTGGTGCCAGTTCAGAAGTAATGGATGGGAAGGAGCATGATCCAGGTATAGATATTAGCGGAACAAAGTCTCGTCGTTATCTGGAATAGATGAACAACTCCTAGAGAAGTACTCCTACCAATGTTCAACGGTTTATAGTAATCAAAAGCAACTGGTCCACACATATTTCAAGATCATCAATTTGACTAACCAAATAATGAGTTACTCCCTCCGTTCCTAAACATTTGTCTTTCTAGAGATTTCAATAAGTGACTACATACGGAGCAAAATGAGTGAATCTACACTCTAAAATATATCTATATACATCCGTATGTGGTACCCCATTTGAAACCTCTAAAAAGACAAATATTTAGTAACGGAGGGAGTATATGCCAAAAAAATACCATTATAAACTTTTTTCGAAAAACGAACAATAATACATATTTGATTGGACAAATTGATGATCTAGGAATACACGCAGGTCTTCTATACCGTAACAGAGGTTATCTCATATTTATCCCTGGTCCTAGCATACCTGCAAAGATATTAGGTTTTAACCAAACTCGATATGATTGGCTTAGATGACAAGGCATCTGTACACATGATGTTTTGCACAGAGCAGTTCAGAGAGAAGTACTTGCTGAGTTTGGTATGGCTCCTTCCAGATTTCCTAAAGAGGGCAGAATTATTGTTGGCCGTCTCACTTTATGTATCATGTTTGATCAACCTAATGCGCATCTGCCATAATATTACAGTAACAATGTCGTTGAAGCTACTTATTTCATTCTGTTGTTACACCCTCACCGACTGGAAGATCTCTACTGGAAGTTGCTGCTTAACTATAAAGGTTCCCTTGAATGTACACAACTTATCATACTTCAGATAAGCTCGATGTCCAAGTATATATTTGTTTCGTCAAGCAAGAAGTTAAAACTGGTATATTTATCATAAATTTCAGAGATGGCGTATTGCAAAAGCTTATTCATTTTAGCTAGGAATAAGCATTGCTTATCCAAAAACAAAGAAGCATAACATCTGGAACATATGCTATATTGCAGCACTCTTTACCTTATCTACTCTATAAAGGAGATAGCCCATAAAGGACAAAATAAAAGCAAGATAAAGTAGTTATAATGTAAACTGTGTTGCTGATGCTGGTGTTAACATAAGTGAAATGTAAATGTACATGAAAAATGAAGCTTTGATCAGCGAAGGTTCCGTAGAACCAAATGAAAAGTACGTCAATATGGCACTATGTGTAGTTTCAGTCAGACCACAAAAGAAACGTTCCTTGCTTATCAAAGAAATATTCGTCGCTTACCAGGACTGCAGGTCAAGCAGCACATACACATTGTCTTACAGCTATATTTCAGTTTCCATGACCCTCAAGTAATCAAGGAAGCAGCATACTGTTATAACTAGTAAACAAATGCTCATAGGAAGATATGTTATCCATAGCATGCCATATGCAACAGAAGACTGGACTCATGATTATACTTTTGTGCGTCACTTAAAGAATAGATGCCCAGAACACCTATGTAGATGATAAAGCTATACATCATTGACTACTCATAACTATCATATGTTGAAATGTATTGGAGAAACAAAAGGTCATGAATTCAACTACATAGCCAAAATGATATGTGGATTAGTACAATAATTCCTTACAGGAAATGAGCAGTGATTAGTGCTAAGGAACTAATTGATCGGAACAGGTACTCTTAGCAGCACGGAGCTATACATCGGTGGAATGCTGGTTACGAAAATTTCTCTCGAAGTGGCACTGACTGGATCATCTATACCCTAAACCTGACAACAAAATTCAGACACGGTCTATACACGACTCACTTGGAAAAAGCATGCCGTGTTCTCCAACATTTTATCTTGGAGAAGCAATCAGTGGAGCACCTCGACCTTCTTCTTGCCCTTGAGGAAGACCTCCCTGTCAACCAGCTCACGCATGTACCCATCAAACTTCACAGGAACTCCACCATTGAGCCTCTTCATCTCCAAGAACCACTTGCTTTCTTTTCTCCAGAGCCTCTGAAACTCATCCAGGTAACGCAAGTTGTTGTACTTTGCCTTAAGCACCTCCATGGAGACCGTGTTGATCCCCTCTCCGGCAATGTACACTTGCCTTCCTACATCAACACCATCCTCGATTCGCTGGATGAGGTCCTCAACACTGCCACCAACATGGACGGAATCGAAGTCTTGTTGCATACTTGAGATGATATCATCAACAATGCTCATCAAACTTGGTGCCAAACGTATGGCATGGCGCGGCGGAGGGAGCACACGCTCCGCCTCACCCTCACACACATGGTACCAGTAATTCCCTGGCTCGACGTCCCCAAATTTCCTGACAATCAGGGTGTCCTTAGCCTTCGAGAACTTGGTGGGGGCAACCCTAGTGTCCTCAATGAGCCGGAGCCCGAGCTGGCCCTGCGCTCCCCACCTGTCCCAATCTTCCCAGAACTGTCTTTCCTCGATGATGTCCACCACGGACGACCGGAGGTGGTCGATGTCGAAGTAGAAGGCGAGGCGCTTGCCCTCCTCGGGCATGCCGGCGGCTGTGTAGGAGGCCGCCAGGCAGAGGCTGAGGTCGAGGACGAGGGTGCGGTTGAGGTAGCGCGCCTCGGCGAGGGCGCAGAGGAGGCTGCGCATGTAGTGTGGCATGAGCTTGCAGCGGTCGCCTCCGCCGTGGTAGGAGAGGTAGGTGGCGGCGGCGAACTGGGAGCGGGAGAGCGGCGGCGGGGGCGGGGCGGCGGTGGCGTTGGAGGCGCCGGGCCGAGGCTTGCGGGCGTTGGGGCCGGAGTGGTAACTGCCGATGGAGGTGACGGAATAGGCGCAGGTGTGGGGGTCCCGCGCGATGGCGAAGCGGCGGTAGTCCTTGGTGGTGGCGGTGGGGGAGGCGGAGGCGGAGGAGTTGGTGCGGGCGCGCCATGCCATGTCGCAGGAAGCGGAGGGCGGGTCGCCGGGGACGGGGCGGCCGAAGCGGGCGAAATGGACGGCGGGGAAGGCGTCGATGGCGCTGCGCATCATGAGGTGGAAGAGGCGTGGGTCGGCGCAGTCCAGCGGGGAGGAGAGGTCGCAGGATGAGGCATCCTCCTGCTCCTGGTCTTCATGGTCCTGGTGCTGCAGGTGGTGGTGGGGCGTGGAGGCGAGGGGGGGAGGGGTGTAGATGGAGATGGAGGGGGAGAGCGGGAGGCGGAGCAGGGTGAGGAGGAGGAAGGCGATGAGGATGATGGCGGCGGCGGCGTGCGCCGAGGAGGAGAGGAAGGCGCCGCGCCCCAGGAGTGGCCGGCTCGGATCCATGGTTGACGGCGGCGAGATTTGGCTCGGTTCAGAGTTCGGTCTGGCATACACCCCCCAGCGCGAAACCCACCAGGCACGACCAGGCCAAGTAATGGGCCTCCACACCCCCCCCCCCCCCCACACCCCCCACGTCACCTTAATGGCAAAAAACAGAAAAAGGACATGAAAAGCCCAATTTTCAGCTCATTACTATCAAGTCTTGATGCTGGAATCTGAACCTCATTATGAATAGCACATTTATTGTTGTCATAATGTATACTCCCTCCATTCCCATTCCAAAATATAGTGCGTCTGAACCTCATTATGAATAGCACATTTATTGTTGTCATAATGTATTCTCCCTCCATTCCCATTCCAAAATATAGTGCGCCTGCACTTCCCAAGGTTCAACTTTGATCATAAATTTAACCAACGAGACCGACTGCGGTGGAAGAAAAATGAAAATTTCTTTTGAATACGAATTCACTGGTATAATTTTTGCTCCCACCGCAGTCGGTCTCGTTGGTTAAATTATGGTCAAAGTTGAAGCACGGGAATAGAGGAAGCACTATATTTTGAAACGGAGAGAGTATTGAAACTGTTATCAAGTTGAAAAAATGGATCCATACTAGTTATGAAAGTTAAAAAAATGCCAGGATTTAAGAACACATAGAAGGAACCTGAGAAAAACTGTTTCAACATAAAATATGCCCAAGTTTTATATAAAACAAATTTGCCATGGTCCAAAGCATTTAGTTGCCACATGGTTAAATTAATAAAGCTTGCCATGTTCCAAATATATAAAATTTTCCATGATTTGGAGTAAGATTTTTTTTCATTGGATAAAAGTAAATTTGCCATATTCAAAAATAAAAAAATTGCCACGCCCTTAAGCATGAATTTTGAATGGTCCAAAAAGTAAACTTTGTAATTGCTTAAAAAATTAAATTTGTTATGCTTTAACCTATAGTTTTGCCATAATCCAAAGAATAACTATGGGAAGCTTCAAAAAATGAATCTGTCATGCTGCAAACAATAAAGCAGAAATTGCCATGGTACTGCTTGCATGGCAATTTTCTTGCTATGGCAAAAAATTATAGACGGAAAATTGCCATGGCAAAAAAGTACCATGTAAAAGTAGAATCAATGGTACAAAAACACAAAAAAAACACCAAAAACTGCCATGGTAGATAGATATTAAAATTAGCGATGGTATTTGAAGTAAAATTGCCTTGCTTTGTATAAAAGAAATTTTCCATGTATGTAAAATAGCACAAATTATGACCAAAAATTACAAATGATATTTTGTATAAGAAAGATTACCATAATCAAGCCGTCTTTAATGAGGCTTTAAGAGTGTGGTCAACGACAATATTTTCTACGTGGACGTAATCAAGTCGTCTTTAATGAGGCTTTGGTCGTTCTGGCATGCTACAAATTCGTTACTCCGGAACAAGGAAGTTGGCTTCCTTGATCCGCATCTCACGCATCGGGCCAATGTGGATTCTGATAAAGGTCAATGTCTTATCGCGACTTACCTCCACACCACCATTCTTCATAGTCCTCGGCACAAGCACAACTTTATCGTGCCTTACTTCGAAACGTAGTTTCATTTCTTTATGCTTGCACATATACACCTCAGTACTTTGATGTCAATCTCATTAATGTTACATTGTTCAATTGTTTTGCGCAGCAATGAACACTGGCTCGTCATCGCACTGATGCCCTGAGACGGTCGCTCTTATTTCTTTGATTCCAGGAGAGACCTGTAAGCCCCGGATCCGATGCGCCAGGTGTCCGCCAGTTATTCGTCGTTGTTGCCATGTCATTTGCTTGCGTGTTGCACTTTGCCATGTCATCATTTGCATTTTATCATGTCATCATGTGCATTTCATTTTGCTTACGTGTTCGTCTCATGCATCCGAGCATTTTCCCCGTTGTCCGTTTTGCAATCCGGTACTCCTGTGCCTTCCGGCGTCCCCTTCTTCTCTCCTGTTGTGAGCGGGTGTTAAACTTTCTCGGAATGGCTCGAGGTTTGCCAAGCGGCCCTGGTATAGCACCGGTAGACCGCCTGTCAAGTTTCGTGCCATTTGGAGGTCGTTTGGTACTCCAACGGTTAACCGGGTATCCGTAAAGCCCTCTTTGAGTTGCAGCCCAACACCCCTTCCAAAGTGGCCCAAAACCCACCTAACCCCCCTCCATGCTCTCGGTCGTTCGATCACGATCACGTGGCCGAAAACCGCACCTCATTTGGACTCTCTTAGCTCCCTCTACCTATAAATAGACCCTCCCCTTCCAAGTTCGCGGATATTTTCCCCCGAAACCCTAGCTTTCGTCCTCCTCCCGCAGCCGGACACGTCCGGACCCCGCCGGACATGTCCGCGCCGCCGCCCCCGTCGAATCACAGCCTGCCACATCGCCGTCGCCGGGCCCCTCTCTCTCCTCCGCCGCCAGGGACCATGGGCCAGATCCGGCCATGGGCCCATCCGCGCGCGCGCTTCGGGCCGCTTCGCGCCGCCAGCGCCCGCCGGCACGCGCCGCCTCCGGCCCCGTCGCGCCGCGCCGCCGCCCGCTTGCCCGCCCGCGGCCCCCTTTCGTCTCCTGCGCCGCCGCGCCTCCGGTCCCCGCCGCCGCCTCCTCGCCCGAAAGCCAGCAGCTGCAGCCCGGCCAGATCCGCTGCTCGGCATCCGTCGCCCGTCGCCGTCTGGCAGCCGCCGCCGCGCATCGCGCCGCCGCGCCCGCCGCGCCGCCGCGCCCGACCCGCTCGCGGTCGCCGTCGTCATCTACTACGCCTCCGCCCGCGGCCTCCTCTGCGCCGCCGTGCGCGCCGCCATGAACCTCCGCCGCCGCCGATCTCACATTGGCGCCAGACGCCGCCGGCGTGGCCGCTAAGCGGGCGGCCTAGCCTCGGCCTGCCCAGCCCCACCTCGGCCCCGGCCCAGCCGGCCTGCCTCCTCCTCCTCTGCAATGGGCCGAGCCCAATGGGTGAGCCCGCCTAAACCCCGCCCCGTGCGCTGAATAGTCATATCACGCTCATATGTTTTTTTTTCAGAAAAACCGCTAAGTCCCCAGTTTTTGTAATTTTCATGCCATGTTCATGCCATCACATCTCTGCATCCGTAGCTCCGTTTTGCGCGTGTAATATGTCAAATTGTTCGCCTCGGCGAGTAGATCATTTCATTCCATTGCATCATTTTCATTTTAGCTCATCTTGACGCCCGAAATGCTGTTGGAAGAGTGCATGTTGATGTTAATCTGCTGAAACTGTTATAACTTGTTGTTTTATCATTTTTGCCATGATTGATGTGTGCATCCTATGAGGTTGAGCTCTACATGAATGTTGAACTATGCCATGCCATCTTTCCAGGGGTGCCAACCATGTATTTTTGTGAGTTGTGTGCTGAGTGTATCAAGCTTGTAAAGTAGGGTAGTTGATGTTCTGTTTTCTGACAGATTCTGTTATATTTTGTTGCTATGTTAACATGCTTCCACTAATCATTCTATACATAATCTAGAGATGCTCTATAAACATGTTTTGATCTACATGTCATGCTCTATCCATTCATGCCCTTGGTTGCAATTATAGCCTGCTGGAACATGTTGTTAACTTGCTCCAAAGTTGCTTGAAAATGTTGCTGTCAGCCTATTAACATTAAGTTCACTTGTTCCCATGTGTTTTCCTAGTGATCCATGTATCCTATGAACTTGTTCTTGCCATGCTTAGCTTCATAAACATGCCTTCTTACTGTTGGTTGCCTTGCCATGCCATGTATTGCTCTGTGGTGAGTGGTTCAAGCTCACGAACATGCCTACTTATTGTTGTTCCTGCCATGTATGAATCTGTAATATAACTTGCCATGTTTACATGGGTGCCATCATATTTTCCGTGCCCTTTTGGCTCATGGTCAGTAAGGGATTGTTGTTCTATGCATTTAGTAGTATCATGCCATGCCTTTGTTTGCCATTATATGTTCCTGTAACATGTTGTTTGATAGCTCTCAACATTGCAACCTGATGTTATTTCTGCTAAAGTCTGAAACTGTTATTATTTGCAATATCTCCATGTGTTCTGGAGCATGTTCTAGTTGTTTCTGGAGATAGCTCAGTGTTCATGTTTTGTTATACTTTACATGTACTTCATGCCCATGCCTTTTGTTATTATGTTGGGATGCTGTAGCTTGTTGTTTTGATGCTTGTAAGATGCCTAGTTGCTGTTTTGGACAGATTGTTGCTATGACTTGTATAGTGTGCATGTGTTGAACCGTTGCTCCGTTTTGAGTGTGCTTTATATGAAACTTGCTCGATTTTGCATGTAGCTTCATATTATCATGTTGCATCCTTGTTTTGGTGTGTTTGCTTGATGTTTGGGTGCATTTTGCATCAATGCCATGTTTAACTTGTTTTGCTCATATCTTCTAAGCCGTAGCTCCGAATCTAATGAACTTTATATGTAACTTGACTAGAATTTCATGTAGATCATCTTGGTGCATCTTAACTTGCTGTTTAACAACTTGAACATAAGGTTTATTCAGTTCTGGACCAATTTCGAAATATGCATATGAGGACTTACCGGAATTGTTATATGTTGTTTCCGGCCTCATTTAAACTTGCCTTGATGTGTTGTTCTTGTTTGCATCATCTTTTTCCATGAGTAGCTTCATGTAGCTTGGTCATGTATTGCTTGTTGTGCATCATGTCTTGTTCTTGTGTGGTGTGTTTACCTATGTTGTGTGCTTCTTCTTGTTAGTTCCTGTTTCGTTGCGATCGTGAGGATTCGTTCGTCTACGATTGGTTTGGCTTCATCCGTTCGTCTTCTTCATGGACTCGTTCTTCTTCCTTGCGGGATTTCAGGCAAGATGACCGCTACCCTGGATCTCACTACTATCATTGCTATTCTAGTTGCTTCGTTCTATCGCTATGCTGCGCTACCTATTACCTGTTTATCAAGCCATCCCATATTGCCATGAACCTCTAATCCTTTGACACCTTTCCTATGCAAACCACTGTTTGGCTATGTTACCGCTTTTGCTCAGCCCCTCTTATAGCGTTGCTAGTTGCAGGTGAAGTTGAAGATTTCTCCATGGTGGACAGGGTTATGTTGGGATATCACAATATCTCTTATATTATTAATGCATCTATATATTTGGTAAAGGGTGGAAGGATCGGCCTTATGCCTGGTGTTTTGTTTCACTCTTGCCGCCCTAGTTTCCGTCATACCGGTGTTATGTTCCCGGATTTTGCGTTCCTAACGCGGTCGGGTGATTTATGGGACCCCCCTGACAGTTCGCTTTGAATAAAACTTGTCCAGCAAGGCCCAACATTGACTTTTACCATTTGCCTCACCTAGCCCTTTTTCCCTTGGGAGTCGCGCTCTCGAGGGTCATCTTATTTTACCCCCCCGGGCCAGTGCTCGTCGTGAGTGTTGGTCCAAACCGTCAGCCGCCGGTGGCCACCAGGGGCAACTCTGGGCTGGCCTACCGGAAGTTTGGACAATCCGGTGTGCCCTGAGAACGAGATATGTGCAGCTCCTATCAGGATTTGTCGGCACATTCGGGCGGCTTTGCTGGTCTTGTTTTACCATTGTCGAAATGTCTTGATGTACCGGGATTCCGAGACTGATCGGGTCTTCCTGGGAGAAGGTCTATTCCTTCGTTGATCGCGAGAGCTTGTCATGGGCTAAGTTGGGACACCCCTGCAGGGTATAAACTTTCAAGAGCCGTGCCCGCGGTTATGTGGCAGATGGGAATTTGTTAATGTCCGGTTGTAGACAACTTGACACCAGATCCGAATTAAAACACATCAACCGTGTGTGTAGCCGTGATGGTCTCTTCTCGGCGGAGTCCGGGAAGTGAACACGGTTTCTGGGTTATGTTTGACGTAAGTAGGTGTTCAGGATCACCTCTTGATCATTGCTAGCTTCACGACCGTTCCTTTATTTCTCTTCTCGCTCTCATTTGCGTATGTTAGCCACCATATCCTGCTTAGTCGCTGCTGCAACCTCACCACTTTACCCCTTCCTTTCCCATTAAGCTTTGCTAGTCTTGATACCCATGGTAATGGGATTGCTGAGTCCTCGTGGCTCACCAGATACTTCCAAAACCAGTTTGCAGGTGCCTATGTTACCAAGCAGGTGACGCAACCAAGCTCAAGGAGGAGCTCGATGAAGATCTTGCCCTTTGTGTTGTTTCGTTCTAGTTGATCGGTAGTGGAGCCTAGTTGGGGTCGATCGGGGACCTTTGTCGCATTTGGGGTTCTTCTTTTATTTTGGTTCCGTAGTCGGACCTTGATTGTATCTGGATGATGTAATGCTTTATTCTGTAATTGTGTGAAGTGGCGATTGTAAGCCAACTATGTATCTTTTTCCCTTATGTATTACATGGGTTGTGTGAAGATTACCTCACTTGCGACATTTCTTTCAATGCGGTTATGCCTCTAAGTCGTGCTTCGACACGTGGGAGATATAGCCGCATCTAGGGCGTTGCAAGTTGGTAATCAGAGCCTTCCCCGACCTTAGGAGCCCCACTGCTTGATCGTTTTTAGCGGCCGAATTGTGTCTAGAAAAATGTTTTGAGTCATTTTGGATTATATATATCGGAGAGTTAGGAATTCTTTTTACTCCTCAGTCCCTTCGTCGCTCTGGTGAGGTCTCCTGACGTAGAAGTTTTGACTTTCCTCTTCTCAAATTTCACTAAAAAAAATTTTAGGATCACGCGGGTATCTTGGAATCGTTCCGATGGTTTTATGATGAGAACATTGTCTTGGTGCCTCCTGTCAGGGGTTTAGTGGAAGTGTCCCGGGGAGTTGAGCTCTGAGGTGTTGTCATCATAATTTTATCGTTGCAGTTCTGGAATACCTGAGTTTAGTACGCCGACATCGAAAATCTCTTTTATGCAGTTGTTGGTGAGATAACCCCGATAACCCAATACTGAGGTGAGTACGGGAGTATTGCCATGACTCGTATAACGGATGCTTTTCGAAGGTTGAGGTAGACGATTTCCGAAGGTTTCTTGGTTATGTGTTGACGGATGGATACAGCTGGATGTAGGGATTGTTAGTTTGGGTGAGATATATTGCTTCCCCTGTATCCCCAACACCAGATTGCATAACCAGAAAGTTTCGGGAGTTTTATAGGTGGGAATTCAAGTAGCTCCTAGTATATCTTTTCGACAGATGCATGATATGGGATTGGGTAAATCTCTATCATATGTGTTTGTTCCGGCTTATTCTGCAAGCCAAATCCTTTGTTTTGTTTTATTTGTGGTATTCGAGTTGCTTCGAAGTCAAATGTTGAATCCATACTTTTTCCTAAACGGTGTTCTCATATTGCTATGTGAATACTAATCCTTTTGATCACTGAGGTTGTCATGTTAATTCTTTTCCAACCGGTGCGCTTGTCTTCGAGATGATCCCATCATTCTCCCCATCCGCAAGATAAATTCTAAGTTTTCTCAACGGTGTTTGTTTCGTTCATCCCAAGTTGTCTTTGTTTTTCACCACCCTCCCACCCCTTTTCTTCAAGGACTTAGATTTCTTAATCATGTATCCTTTTATTCATGTGAAGTCTCTTCATTCTTTTCAATCAATGTTTTTATCCGGTGATTTCCCATGAAGATGCTCAACAGTTTCAAGTTCATCATCCGTCGTTCTTTTTTCTTCTCCGGTGGATCCAATTCAAGCTTTCGGTGTTGATCATACCTTTTTCCTCATTTCAATGTCTTCTCATACCGGTGCACCTCATTATCTTTCTACTTCTTGCTATTTGTTATTCCAGAGTGCTCAAGATATCTCGAAGATTCGTGTTTCCACTCTGCATTCGTTCAAGCTCTTTCGAGATTGGTATCTCATTCAAGTCATTTAATTCAACCGGTGCAACATCTCTTTTAAATCTTTTCAACGCTGTTCTTTTGAGTGGGCCCTAACCCACAGGTCTTTTCCCAGGATCCTACCTGACTCTTCTAATTATTCCGGAGCCATTCTCAAATTCTTTTCGGAGTTTGACGTAAGAATGAGTTATCATCAGTCAAATGCTTTTCTCCAAGATCTTTCAAATTCTTTTCATCTTTGGCTCAACCTTTTCCTCTTTAAATTCTCCCGGAGTATCTCATACAATTCATGGTGGTTCTCATCATCATTCTCAACATGTGAAGACCGAAGAAGGATTTCTCTTGAATCTTGGTCCATTCTCTTCAAGATTCATGGTTCTAGCCTGATGCCATCCTCTCATAATTGTTTTCGATTGGGAGAATTCTTTTCTTACCATCCGGAGCATTTCATGATTTGTTTCCATTTCTTTCCTCCGAAGGCCATCATGTCATAATTCTACATTCTCAGCTTTCAACTCTCGTTCTCGAATTCTTACCAGTGCATCGTTCAAATAACCTCTTATCGGTTCATGATCTCTTCGTTCTCATGTATCTAAATCCCCTCAAGTATCTTCATTCGTTTTCCAATTCTTCCCGGTGAATGGTGCCTTTGCAACGTTCATTTTCAATTCTTACGGTGGTTCGTTCAAGATTTCACCTCTTTCGTTATCATTTAATTCATTCGTTCTTTCCAATCCCACCGGTGATTCCATCAATACCTTCTCAAGTTTGCGCTATATCTCTCTTAATTCTTTCTACGAGAATAAATAGTATGCCAAATCCGTTGCTTGTCATCAATTTAAATTGGTGAAGGATTTGCATAACGTAATTCTTATTATTGTTTCATCCAAGTGATCTAGTTTCTTCTTTCCATCGTGGTTCATCATGTCACATTTCTCGGTTCGAGATGTCTCATTTTTTCTTTTCCGGAGTTCCAAGTTTTCCGCATTATCTCGTCATGAAGCTCCATCTAAATCATTGCAAGGGTTCACCTTGTGTTTTCAACTTCTCTTTCTTTCTATCATCCTTTTGTTTACCGGAGTTCTTCATGGAGGCTCTAAATGGTGCTTCGCCAAGGATTCTTTTCATTCTTCAATTGTTCTTCAAGATTTCTCTCAAAGTTATGATCCGCCAAGCTATACTCTAAGATAAGCATGGTGCTCAGCACATGTTTTGTTTTGGGGAGTTCAAGTATTCTTCATCTTGCTTTCCAAAGTGCAATTCCTTCTATCTTATCTTTTGAGATGGTGTTATGTCACTCTTGACAATTTCCTTCATGTTTCATGATTCATATTGTTGTCAAAAGTGAGGTATTTTAAATCCATCAATATCTTCTTTGGAGTTATCTTGGCATAGATTTCACCTAAAGCCTTTCCTAAGGAATGTTGCTATTTATGGTGTTTATCTATGATCCAAGTTGTCTCTCTATCACCTCGGTGGAAGAAGTTTTTCATCTTTTTGGTGCTCTCAATCAAATCAATGGTTTTCCATTAGTGGCCGGTTGTCACCTCATCATTTTGAGATGTTTGCCATAAGCCCACAATAAGCTTGTGCTTCTCGTTGTTGATTTTCCAACAACTCTATTCTAACCTTCTTGCAAGGGTGCTTTCCAAGATCATTGGTGGCAGAAGTTGGCATTTTCTTCCCCATTCTGTTATTTCAATGATTTATCTTCTATTCTTGCTTCCGAAGGCATGGTGATGTTGCTCTCTTCACTCATCATCTCGAATTGTGAGGATCGTGTTCTTTTCATGCTTATCCATTTAACCGGAGTGTTGTGTCATCTCTTCAATATCTTTTCACCTCATCAAGTTTTCTTCTCTTTTCTACCGGAGTGCTGTCCAAATTCTGTCATTCTTGTTCCTTGGCTATCTCATTATAACGAGGTGGTCATATTCTTTTGGTTCGTGAAGCTCTTTTTCCATGTCTTTCAAGCTTCAAGTTCTCGTAATACTCCTTGTTCCTCTTTTCTACCGGATTGTTTGCAATCTCGTTCATCTCTGTTGTACTCTTTCTTTTAAATTGCTCAACCTCTCAAGGTTCGTGGTTTCACTCGTTCGTCAAAGAAGCAACTTAGTTTTACCTCTTCTCTTTCTCTTCCGTTTCTCTCCGGAGCCATCCTAGATCTCGGGACGAGATCCTCTCGTAGTGGTGGAGTGTTGTAACGCCCGGATCCGATGCGCCAGGTGTCCGCCAGTTATTCGTCGTTGTTGCCATGTCATTTGCTTGCGTGTTGCACTTTGCCATGTCATCATTTGCATTTTATCATGTCATCATGTGCATTTCATTTTGCATACGTGTTCGTCTCATGCATCCGAGCATTTTCCCCGTTGTCCGTTTTGCAATCCGGTACTCCTATGCCCTCCGGCGTCCCCTTCTTCTCTCCTGTTGTGAGCGGGTGTTAAACTTTCTCGGAATGGCCCGAGGTTTTCCAAGCGGCCCTGGTATAGCACCGGTAGACCGCCTGTCAAGTTTCGTGCCATTTGGAGGTCGTTTAGTACTCCAACGGTTAACGGGGTAACCGTAAAGCCCTCTTTGAGTTGCAGCCCAACACCCCTTCCAAAGTGGCCCAAAACCCACCTAACTCCCCTCCATGCTCTCGGTCGTTCGATCACGATCGCGTGGCCGAAAACCGCACCTCATTTGGACTCTCTTAGCTCCCTCTACCTATAAATAGACCCTCCCCTTCCAAATTCGCGGATATTTTCCCCCGAAACCCTAGCTTTCGTCCTCCTCCCGCAGCCGGACACGTCCGGACCCCGCCGGACATGTCCGCGCCGCCGCCCCCGTCGAATCACAGCTGCGCGTCGCGCTGTCGCCGGGCCCTCTCTCTCCTCCGCCGCCGGGGCCCGCGGGCCAGATCCGGCCATGGGCCCATCCCGCGCCGCCGCTCGGCCGCTTCGCCGCCGGCGCCCGCTCCCGCCGGCCCGCGCCGCCTCCGGCCCCGTCGCGCCGCGCCGCCGCCCGCTTGCCCGCCCGCGGCCCGCTTTCGTCTCCTGCGCCGCCGCGCCTCCGGTCCCGCCGCCGGCCTCCTCGCCCGAAACCCAGCTGCAGCGCCTCCGGCCAGATCCGCCGCTCCGGCATCCTGTCGCCGTCGCCGTCGCGCGCCGCCGCGCAGCGCATCGCGCCGCCGCGCCGCGCGCCGCCGCGCCCGACCCGCTCCACCGGTCGCCGTCGTCGTCTACTCGCCTCCGCCCGCGGCCTCCTCTGCGCCGCCGTCTGGCGCGCTGCATGACCTCCGCCGCCGCCCGTCTCCTGTTGCTGGCGCCCGCGCGCCGGCGTGGGCCTGCTGGCGGGCGGCCTAGCCTCGGCCTGCCCAGCCCCACCTCAGCCCCGGCCCAGCCGGCCTGCCTCCTCCTCCTCTGCAATGGGCCGAGCCCAATGGGTGATCCCGCCTAAACCCCGCCCCGTGCGCTGAATAGTCATATCACACTCATATGTTTTTTTTCAGAAAAACCGCTAAGTCCCCAGTTTTTGTAATTTTCATGCCATGTTCATGCCATCACATCTCTGCATTCGTAGCTCCGTTTTGCGCGTGTAATATGTCAAATTGTTCGCCTCGACGAGTAGATCATTTCATTCCATTGCGTCATTTTCATTTGAGCTCATCTTGACGCCCGAAATGCTGTTGGAAGAGTGCATGTTGATGTTAATCTGCTGAAACTGTTATAACTTGCTGTTTTATCATTTTTGCCATGATTGATGTGTGCATCCTATGAGGTTGAGCTCTACATGAATGTTGAACTATGCCATGCCATCTTTCCAGGGGTGCCAACCATGTATTTTTGTGAGTTGTGTGCTGAGTGTATCAAGCTTGTAAAGTAGGGTAGTTGATGTTGCTGTTTTCCTGACAGATTCTGTTATATTTTGTTGCTATGTTAACATGCTTCCACTAATCATTCTATACATAATCTAGAGATGCTCTATAAACATGTTTTGATCTACATGTCATGCTCTATCCATTCATGCCCTTGGTTGCAATTATAGCCTGCTGGAACATGTTGTTAACTTGCTCCAAAGTTGCTTGAAAATGTTGCTGTCAGCCTATTAACATTAAGTTCACTTGTTCCCATGTGTTTTCCTAGTGATCCATGTATCCTATGAACTTGTTCTTGCCATGCTTAGCTTCATAAACATGCCTTCTTACTGTTGGTTGCCTTGCCATGCCATGTATTGCTCTGTGGTGAGTGGTTCAAGCTCACGAACATGCCTACTTATTGTTGTTCCTGCCATGTATGAATCTGTAATATAACTTGCCATGTTTACATGGGTGCCATCATATTTTCCGTGCCCTTTTGGCTCTTGGTGCATCTTAACTTGCTGTTTAACAACTTGAACATAAGGTTTATTCAGTTCTGGACCAATTTCGAAATATGCATATGAGGACTTACCGGAATTGTTATATGTTGTTTCCGGCCTCATTTAAACTTGCCTTGATGTGTTGTTCTTGTTTGCATCATCTTTTGCCATGAGTAGCTTCATGTAGCTTGGTCATGCATTGCTTGTTGTGCATCATGTCTTGTTCTTGTGTGGTGTGTTTACCTATGTTGTGTGCTTCTTCTTGTTAGTTCCTGTTTCGTTGCGATCGTGAGGATTCGTTCGTCTACGATTGGTTTGGCTTCATCCGTTCGTCTTCTTCATGGACTCGTTCTTCTTCCTTGCGGGATTTCAGGCAAGATGACCGCTACCCTGGATCTCACTACTATCATTGCTATTCTAGTTGCTTCGGTCTATCGCTATGCTGCGCTACCTATTACCTGTTTATCAAGCCATCCCATATTGCCATGAACCTCTAATCCTTTGACACCTTTCCTATGCAAACCACTGTTTGGCTATGTTACCGCTTTTGCTCAGCCCCTCTTATAGCGTTGCTAGTTGCAGGTGAAGTTGAAGATTTCTCCATGGTGGACAGGGTTATGTTGGGATATCACAATATCTCTTATATTATTAATGCATCTATATATTTGGTAAAGGGTGGAAGGCTCGGCCTTATGCCTGGTGTTTTGTTTCACTCTTGGCGCCCTAGTTTACGTCATACCGGTGTTATGTTCCTGGATTTTGCGTTCCTAACGCGGTCGGGTGATTTATGGGACCCCCCTGCCAGTTCGCTTTGAATAAAACTTGTCCAGCAAGGCCCAACATTGACTTTTACCATTTGCCTCACCTAGCCCTTTTTCCCTTGGGAGTCGCGCTCTCGAGGGTCATCTTATTTTACCCCGGGCGGTGCTCGTCGTGAGTGTTGGTCCAAACCGTCGACCGCCGGTGTACCGGGGCAACTCTGGGCTGGCCTACCGGAAGTTTGGACAATCCGGTGTGCCCTGAGAACGAGATATGTGCAGCTCCTATCAGCATTTGTCGGCACATTCGGGCGGTTTTGCTGGTCTTGTTTTACCATTGTCGAAATGTCTTGATGTACCGGGATTCCGAGACTGATCGGGTCTTCCTGGGAGAAGGTCTATTCCTTCGTTGATCGCGAGAGCTTGTCATGGGCTAAGTTGGGACACCCCTGCAGGGTATAAACTTTCGAGAGCCGTGCCCGCGGTTATGTGGCAGATGGGAATTTGTTAATGTCCGGTTGTAGACAACTTGACACCAGATCCGAATTAAAACACATCAACCGTGTGTGTAGCCGTGATGGTCTCTTCTTGGCGGAGTCCGGGAAGTGAACACGGTTTCTGGATTATGTTTGACGTAAGTAGGTGTTCAGGATCACCTCTTGATCATTGCTAGCTTCACGACCGTTCCTTTGTTTCTCTTCTCGCTCTCATTTGCGTATGTTAGCCACCATATCCTGCTTAGTCGCTGCTGCAACCTCACCACTTTACCCCTTCCTTTCCCATTAAGCTTTGCTAGTCTTGATACCCATGGTAATGGGATTGCTGAGTCCTCGTGGCTCACAGATACTTCCAAAACCAGTTTGCAGGTGCCTATGTTACCAAGCAGGTGACGCAACCAAGCTCAAGGAGGAGCTCGATGAAGATCTTGCCCTTTGTGTTGTTTCGTTCTAGTTGATCAGTAGTGGAGCCTAGTTGGGGTCGATCGGGGACCTTTGTCGCATTTGGGGTTCTTCTTTTATTTTGGTTCCGTAGTCGGACCTTGATTGTATCTGGATGATGTAATGCTTTATTCATGTAATTGTGTGAAGTGGCGATTGTAAGCCAACTATGTATCTTTTTCCCTTATGTATTACATGGGTTGTGTGAAGATTACCTCACTTGCGACATTTCTTTCAATGCGGTTATGCCTCTAAGTCGTGCTTCGACACGTGGGAGATATAGCCGCATCGAGGGCGTTACAAGACCCTAAGAAGTTGTGGACGATCTGAAGAAAGTTCTCAATGCTGCTCTTTTGATGTGTCATAAGTCTGACCGTAAGAACATGTCGTATTTGCGGTACAAATTTAACACTAGGTTCTGTTGTCGGCAACAACCGAAAGGCGAAACCATGCACATGTCTGGCTACTATGCCATGGTCTTGATGGATGACTATGTGCACGCAGGGACACTATTGAGAAGTGATTCACTGTTGCAGAAATGGTCCAAAGAGAATGAGAAGGAAATGAAGCTAACTCACTTTGAGCAAGAGCACCTTCAAAGGGTTCTCATGAATATCATCAGTCACCATGTAGTGAGGGTTGAGGGGATGTTCTACTGCGGGGCGGAGGGTCAAGAAGAACAAGAGATGAGAATGAAACATCAACATGGCGATATACATGCTCCTTTCTAGTCTAGAAAACCGTCAAAAACATTAAATTATGTCATGACACAATGCTTGTTACCTTGTGATCTCTACTTTATATGTATGTGTGTCATATGTTTATATATTTACCTTGTGATCTTTTCTATATGTATATATTTTGAATGTTATTGTCTGCTAAAAATAACAGATGGGTCCGCGAGAAGATTTGTGGGAGGGGGTCTCTGCGGCGGACATGGAGAAGCACTATCTATGGACGCGGGAAAATTATCCGGCAGAGCACCTCAAGGAGGCGATGTTAGCTTGGGTCAGAAGTGTTCCAATGGCCCAGTGTTCTCTCCCAACGATTGAGAAGATTGCTGAGAGGTGGTTCAATGACCTTGCAGTGTGCATCCTTAGGCGACCCCGGATGATAGGCTGAGGATCTGGCCATGTCCGAGTCTAACAACCATACCCACACCCGCCGAGGTTGTTCAATGGGCTCTTCGAGAGGCCAAATCTCCAATTCCAGAGCAAGCGGCTTGTTGGTCTCCGTTCGTTCCATCAAGTACCAATTCATGTAGTATGTGCGGCTTCTGTTAACGGTCTATGTGTTGAACATCGGCCGACACTCATTTCACTCCAAACAAAACTCGTCAAATCATTAATTATGTGATGAGCGACATATATATGCATATTAATTATTGCAATACACTTGTTACATTTGCTTTATAACTACTACTTTTTATCAATCTGACATCATTGTAATGTGGTGCGTGTATGTGGATCAAGGTTCAAACCAGAAATTATGTATCAAATGCAATCTAATGATATGATCCAGGTGCAATATGCTGCAGTTCAATCAATTCGTCATGCAACAATAGCAGTGGCAGGCACAACACATTGTGGCGGGCGATACAAAAGGACCGCCACTACTGCGTGAAATTCCTGTGGCGGGCAACATGAAACTCTGTGGCGAGCTAGAACTACCACCCACCACTACTCATGGGTTACTAGCAGGCGGGCACCCACCACTGATGGCGTATTAGCAGTGGAAGAAGGTCAATGGCGGGTGCCCCCGAGAGCCTTGCCCGCCACTGCTTGGCATTTCCAACCCGTCGCTGCTAGGCATTCCTGCAGTAGTGTCTTCTCGAAGGTGACCGCTACTGATGTGGTAAAGGTTCCCATGACTATGAACACACTGATAACCCACAAGTATATAGGGGATCAATGATAGTCCTTTCGATAAGTAAGAGTGTCAAACCCAACGAGGAGCAGAAGGAAATGACAAGTGGTTTTTAGCAAGGTATTCTCTGCAAGCACTGAAATTATAAGTAATGTTAGTTTGATAGCAAGATAATTTGTAACGAGCAAGGAACGATAACGGTAACAAAAGTGCAGCAAGGTAGCTCAATCCTTTTGAGGAAAAGGACAGGCCAAAATGGTCTCTTATAATAAGCAAAGCGTTCTTGAGGGTACACGGGAATTTCATCTAGTCACTTTCATCATGTTGATTCGATTCGTGTTCGCTACTTTGATAATTTGATACGTGGGTGGACCGGTGCTTAGGTGTTGTTCTTACTTGAACAAACCTCCTACTTATGATTAACCCCCTCACAAGCATCCGCAACTATGAGAAAAGTATTAAGATAAAATCTAACCATAGCATTAAACGTTTGG
Source organism: Aegilops speltoides (assembly GCA_021437245.1). Classification (NCBI taxonomy): domain Eukaryota; kingdom Viridiplantae; phylum Streptophyta; class Magnoliopsida; order Poales; family Poaceae; genus Aegilops; species Aegilops speltoides. Next base: position 381,617,403 of record CM038147.1, on the reverse strand, counting down.
ATCCAAATCAGCCCCTTACGAAGTAGCACATAAACTAGGGTTTAAGCTTCTGTCACTCTCGCAACCCATCATCTAATAACTACTCCACAATGCATTCCCTTGGGCCCTAATAAGGTGAAGTGTCATGTAGTTGACGTTCACATGACACCACTAAGGGAATCACAACATACATATCATCAAAATATCGAAGACATATCAAGTTCACATTATTACTTGCAACAAGATTTCTCCCGAGACCTCAAGAACAAAAGTAACTACTCACAAATGATAATCATGCTCAAGATCAGAGGGGTATTAAATAGCATAATGGATCTGGACGTATAATCTTTCACCAAATAAACCATATAGTAATCAACTACAAGATGTAATCAACACTACTAGTCACCCACATGCACCAATTTAAGGTTCCGGTACAAAGATTGAACACACGAGATGAACGAGGGTTTTAGAGGAGATGGTGCTATTGAAGATGTTGATGGAGATTGCCCTCCCCAAGGTGGGAGATTTGTTGGTGATGACGATGACGATGATTTCCCCCTCCGGGGGAAGTTCCCCCGGCGGAATCGCTCCGCCGGGGGGGGGGGGGGCAAAAATGCTCCTGCTCAAGTTCCGCCTCGAGACGGTGGCGCTTCGTCCCGAAAGTCCTCCCCTTATTTTTTTCTAGGTCAAAATGACTTATATACCAGAAGATGGGCACCTGAGGTGGGCCAAGGAGGGCACAACCCACCAGGGCGCGCCTGGGGGCCCTGGCGCGCCAGGTGGGTTTTGCCCATGATACGTCTCTGCCGTATCTATATTTTTTGATTGTTTCATGCCAATATTAATCAACTTTTACATACTTTTGGCAACTTTTTATATGATTTATTTGGACTAACTTACTTATCCAGTGCCTAGTGTCAGTTCCTGTTTGTTGCATGTTTGTTTCACAGAAAATCCATATCAAACGAAGTCCAAATGCAATAAAAATCTACGGAGAACTATTTTGGAATATTTGTGAATTTTAGGAGGTGGAATCAACGTAAAGGAGGCCCGAGGCCTCCACAACCCACCAGGGCGCACCACCAGGGCCCAGGCGCGCCCTTGTATATCGTGCCCTCCTCGGACGTCGGTTGGAGCTATACTTCGGGTGCAAGGAAGCTTATATCCGGAAAATATCAGCACAATCGGAGTTACGGATCTCCAGGAATTTAAGAAACCGTGAAGGGCCAGATCCGGGGAGCGTGAAACAGAAGAGAACAGAGAGGGAGATCCAATCTCGGAGGGGCTCCCGCCCCTCCCTCACCATGGAGGCCATGGACCAGAGGGGGAACCCTCCTCCCATCTAGGGGCAGGCCAAGGAAGAAGAAGAAGAAGGGGGGCTCTCTTCCCCTCTCTCCCGGTGGCGCCGGAGTGCTGCCGGGGCTAGGATCGTGACGGCGATCTACATCAACAATCTTGCTACCATCAACACCAACTCTCTCCCCCTCTATGCAGCGGTGTAACACCCCTTCTCCCTGCTGTAATCTCTACTTAAACATGGTGCTCAACTCCAGATATTATTTCCCAATGATCTATGGTTATCCTATGATGTTTGAGTAGATCCGTTTTGTCCTATGGGTTAATCGTGATCTTGGTTGGTATGATTGTATGTTTTATTTATGGTGCTGTCCTATGGTGCCCTCCATCTCGCACAAACATGAGGGGCCCCCGCTGTAGGGTGTTGCAATTTGTTCATGATTTGCTTATTGTCAGTATTGTGGGGGTGACAGCAGCCTAAACACGGATAAGTGGGTTATGGCGTATGGGAGTAAAGAGGACTTGATACTTAATGCTATGGTTGGGTTTCACGACCTTAATGATCTTTAGTAGTTGCGGATGCTTGCTAGAGTTCCAATCATAAGTGCATATGGTCCAAGTAGAGAAAGTATGGAAGCTCATGCCTCTCCCTCATATAAAATTACAAGAATGATTACCGGGACTTGTTATCAATTGCCTAGGGACAAATGACTTTCTTGTTAACAAAAGCTATCCACTTTTATTACCTTGCAATTTATTCGTAGTTTTATTCTCGCAAAGTACTCGTAGTTTTATTCTTGCAAAATAGTTTCATACTTGTTTTAGGTAAAGCAAACGTCAAGTGTGCGTAGAGTTGTATCGGTGGTCAATAGAACTTGAGGGAATATTTGTTCTGCCTTTAGCTCCTCGTTGGGTTCAACACTCTTATCTATCGAAGAAGGCTACAAATGATCCCCTATACCTGTGGGTTATCAAGACCTTTTTCTGGCGCAGTTGCCGGGGAGCAATAGCGTGGGGTGAATATTCTCGTGTGTGCTTGTTTGCTTTATCACTAAGTAGTTTTTATTTTTTGTTCTAAGTTGTGCTCTATCTTTAGTTATGGATATGGAACACGAAACACCAAAAAAATTAGTTGTACTTGCTACTCATGGAGATGGGGAACCTCCTAAAACCCTCAATGCTCATTATGTGAAAAATATCAAGCACTACTTTGATAATCCTGAGAAAACCACATTCAACTTGATAATGGGAGTTACGTTGGATCAACATAAATACTTTAGGGATTATCGCTTGACACAAAAAGGGAAACTTTTATGGGATCAAATTTATATGTTGCATTGGTATGCTCGGAATTTATGCTTGAGATATGATTTTACTTGTTGCTCTAGGATGAAGGCTCCACATCTTCCCTTTTCATGTGTATTTAATGATAATGAAACCTTGGCTTCTTATGCCAATGGTATATATGATTACTATGATGTGGAACGAATAGAAGAATTTGTTGCTTTTAAGGGTGCTTATGAAATTGAATCTTTGTTTGAAAAGTTTGAAGATTTCGATGATTCAGTTTATAGACCTAAATTTTTTTGCCATCCTTAAATATTGCTATGATTACAAATACAATTCCGATATTGATGCATTTATTGAGAGAGTCTCTACTGTCCAAGAAGAGACTAATATTTTGCAGGAGTCTATGGAAGAAGGAATTGATGATATTGTGAGCCCAGTGAATGAAAAAGATGAGGAGGAGAGCAAAGAACAAAAGGAGGAAGAGCAGATTGATCACCCGTGCCCACCTTCTAATGAGAGTAACTCTTCAACTCATACATTGTTTAATGTCCCTTCGTTCTTACCAAAGGATGAATGCTATGGTAATTGCTATGATCCCGTTGATTCTTTTGAAATATCCCTTTTTGATGATGCTTGCTATGCTTGTGGCCAAGATGCCAATATGAATTAGGTTTATGGAGATGAACTTGCTATAGTTCCTTATGTTAAGTGAAATTGTTGCTATTGCACCCAAACATGATAGTCCTATTATCTTTTTGAATTCTCCCAACTGCACTATATCGGAGAAGTTTACACTTATTAAGGGTTATATTGATGGTTGCCTTTTACCGTTGCACATGATGATTTTGATGAATATAATATGCATGTGATTGCTGTTCCTACTTGCAATTATTATGAGAGAGGAACTACATCTCCGCCTCTTTATGTTTCCAACACAACAAAATTGCAAGAAACTGCTTATGCTATGTATTGGCCTTTACTTGATGTGCATGAATTGTTCTTGTATGACATGCCGATGCACAGGAAGAGAGTTAGACTTCGTCATTGCATGATATATGTTGCTTCGTGCTCACTACTAAATGCCAAATCATTGTTAATTAAAAGTGGCTTTGATATACCTTGGGATCCAGGTGGATTCATTACTTGAGCACTTTATGCTTGGCTTAATGGCTTTAAAGAAAGCGCTGCCAGGGAGACAATCCGGAAGTTTTAGAGAGTCATCCATTTCTGTTATGTGCTTTTATATAGTTCAAAAACAAAAAAATATAGAGGGGTACTTAAAACTTCACAAAAAGAAAAGTGAAAGTGAGATAGACGAGCACCGTGGAAGCGGGAGCACGCCTTGAACTTTGTTGATGCCCATGGAAACTTTATGAATCTTGAATTGCAGAAACTTTTCAACAAAAATAATTATCCCCTTGTACAATTCCATTTTATTATAAAAATAATGTGCCAAGATTTGCCTTTAGGATGAGTAGATTGCTTGTTGGTATGTGCAGTGCAAAAACAGAAACTTTGGCTGTAGCGCACGGTTTTACATTTTTTTATTAGAACGATGAAAGGTTCTAAAACTTTTTGCACAATATTGCTATAAAAATTGTTTATTTTTTCATAATTGTTTCAGAATTTTTGGAGTACCAGAAGTACGGTGAATGTTTAGATTACTACTGACTGTCCTTTCGAAGACAGATTTTGTTTTTGATGCATTGTTTTGCTTGTTTTGATGAAATTATCAATTCTATCGGTGGTATAAGCCATGGAAAATTTATATTACAGTAGATACAATGCAAAAACAAAATATGAATTGGTTTGTAACAGTACTTAGAGCAGTTATTTGCTTTATTATACTAACGGATCTTACCGAGCTTTCTGTTGAGTTTTGTGTGGATGAAGTGATCAAAGATCAAGGAGGTCTCGATATGAGGAGAAGGAGGAGAGGCAAGAGCTCAAGATTGGGGATTCCCAAGGCACCCCAAGTAAATATTCAAGGGAGCGTCTAAGCTTGGGGATGCCCTAGAAGGAATCCCATCTTTCTTCAACAAGTATCGGTATGTTTTCGTCTTCGGTTCGTTCATGTGATATGTGTAAATCTTGGAGCATCTTTTGCACTTAGTTTTCATTTCTTTTATGCACGATGCTGGTATGAGATAGTCTATGGCTGATTTATAGAATGCTCATTGCACTTCACTTATATCTTTTGAGTATGGCTTTATAGAATGCTTCATGTGCTTCACTTATATCATTTGAAGTTTGGATTGCTTGTTTCTCTTCACATAGAAAACCGATGTTCGTAGAATGCTCTTTTGCTTCACTTATATTTGTTAGAGCATGATATTTTGTAGAAAGAATTAAACTCTCATGCTTCACTTATATCCATTTAGAGAGTCAACAGGAATCAGTCATTTGCATGGTTAGTCACAAAATCCTACATAAAACTTATGGATCACTGAATATGGTATGTTTGATTCCTTGCAATAGTTTTGCGATATAGAGATGGAATATGTGGGAAGTAATAGTAAACGGTTGTGGTTAGTAAGAATATTGGTGTTAAGGTTTGTGATTCCCGAAGCATGCACGCATAGTCTCTCGTTATGCTATTAAAGTTGGAGCATGATTTATTATTGATTGTTTTCCTTATGAGTGGCGGTTGGGGACGAGCGATGGTCTTTTCCTACCAATCTATCCCCCTAGGGGCATGCGTAGTAGTACTTTGCTTCGAGGGCTAATAAACTTTTGCAATAAGTATATGAGTTCTTTATGACTAATGTGAGTCCATGGATTATACGCACTCTTACCTTTCCGCAATTTGCTAGACTCTACAGTACCGTGCGTTGCCCTGTCTCACCTTGAGATGTGGTGCAAACTTTGTAGGTGCATCCAAACCCCGTGATATGATACACTTTATCACACATAAGCCTTATTATATCTTCCTCAAAACAGCCACCATACCTACCTATTATGGCCTTTCCATAGCCATTCCGAGACATATTGCCAATGACTTGAGCATTCATTGTCATATTGCTTTGCATGATCATATAGCCGACATAGTAGTTGTGGCTCACCCACCGCACATCATTTTTATACATGTCATGCTAGATCATTGCACCTCCTGGTACACTGCCAGAGGCATTCATATAGAGTCATATTTTGTTATAGGTATCGAGTTGTAATTTTTATTTCTGTTGAGTTATAAGTAAATAGAAGTGTGATGATCATCATTATTCATTATTAGAGCATGTCCCAGTGAGGAATGTATGATGGAGACTATGGTTCCCCCACAAGTCGGGATGAGACTCCAGACAATGAGAGAAAGAAAAGAAAAGAAAAAAAGAAAGAAAAGAAAGAAATAGAAAAGAAAAAAAAAGAAAAAAAAGAAAAAAGGAAAAGAGAGAAGGGGCATGCTAGTTCCACACTTGTGCTTCAAAGTAGCACCATGTTTTTCATATGGAGAGTCTCCTATGTTGTCACTTTCATATACTAGTGGGAATTTTTCATTATAGGATTAGATGCACACCCACTTAGTTTTCATATTGAGCTTTCATATACTTATAGCTCTTAGTGCATTCGTTACATGGCAATCCCTACTCCTCACGTTGATATCAATTGATGGGCATCTCCATAGCCCGTTGGTTAGCCGCGTTGATGTGAGACTTTCTTACTTTTTTGTCTTCTTTATATTTGCCCCTATCATCATACTCTACTCCACCCATAGTGCTATATCCATGGCTTGCGCTCATGTATTACATGAGGTGTGAAAAAGCTGAAGCGCATTAAAAAGTAAGATCCAATTGCTCAGCTTGTCATCGGGGTTGTGCATGATAAATACTTTGTGTTAAGAAGACAGAGCATGACAAGATTATATGCTATTGTAGGGATAGCTTTCTTTAGCGCTGATATTTTGAAAGACATGACTGTTTGTTGGGATGACCGAGTATTGATGTCTTTATGTCAAATTATAGACTATTTCTTTGAATCACTTATGTCTTAATACTCATGCCATGACTAGATATATGATCAAGTTTATGTTAGGTAGCATTCCACATCAAAAATTATTTTTTTATCATTTACCTACTCGAGGACGAGCAGGAATTAAGCTTGGGGATGTCGATATGTCTCTGTCGTATCTAAATTTTTTGATTGTTTCATGCCAATCTTATTCAACTTTTACATACTTTTGGCAACTTTTTATACGATTTATTTGGACTAACTTCCTTATCCAGTGCCCAGTGCCAGTTCCTGTTTGTTGCATGTTTTTACTTCACAGAAAATCCATATCAAACGAAGTCCAAATGCAATAAAAATCTACAGAGAGTTATTTTGGAATATTTGTGAATTTTAGAGGTGGAATCAATGTAAACGGAGGCCCGAGGCCTCCACAACCCACCAAGGCGTGCCACCAGGGCCCAGGCGCTCCCTTGTGTATCGTGCCCTCCTCGAACGTCGGTTGGAGCTATACTTCGGGTGCAAGGAAGCCTATATCTGGAAAACAATCGTGTAAAAATTTCAGCGCAATCGGAATTACGGATCTCCAGAATTTAAGAAACCGTGGAGGGCCAGTGGGGAGCGCGAAACAGAAGAGAACAGAGAGGGAGATCCAATCTCGGAGGGGCTCCTACCCCTCCCTCACCATGGAGGCCATTGACCAGAGGGGGAACCCTCCTCCCATCTAGGGGTCAGGCCAGGGAAGAAGAAGAAGAAGGGGGGCTCTCTCCTCCTCTCTCCAGGTGGTGCCAGAGTGCCGCCGGGGCTTGGATCGTGACGACGATCTACATCAACATTCTTGCTACCATCTGTTGGGGAACGTAGTAATTTCAAAAAAATTCCTACGCACATGCAAGACCATGGTGATGATATAGCAACGAGAGGGGAGAGTGTTCGTCTATGTACCCTCGTAGACCGTAAGCGGAAGCGTTATGACAACACGGTTGATGTAGTCGTATGTCTTCACGATCTGACCGATCCAAGTACCGAACGTACGGCACCTCCGAGTTCAGCACACGTTCAGCTCGATGACGATCCCCGGGCTCCGATCCAGCAAAGCGTCGGGGATGAGTTCCGTCAGCACGATGGCGTGGTGACGATGATGATGCTCTGCCGGCGCAGGGCTTCGCCTAAACTCCGTGACGATATGACCGAGGTGGAATATGGTGGAGGGGGGCACCGCACACGGCTAAGGAACGATCCGTAGATCAACTTGTGTGTCTATGGGGTGCCCCCTGCCCCCGTATATAAAGGAGGGAGGGAGGAGGAGGCCGGCCCAAGGAGGGGCGCGCCATGGGGAGTCCTACTCCCACCGGAGTAGGATTCCCCTTCCTAGTCCAACTAGGAGTCCTTCCATGTATTAGGAGTAGGAGACAAGGAAGGGGAAGAGAGAAGGAAGGAAGGAGGGGTGCGGCCCTCCCCTAGTCAATTTGGACTAGGCCATGAGGCGCGCGGCCTGCCCTAGGCAGCCCTCTCTCTTTCCCCGCAGTCCCAATAAGGCCCAATACTTCTCCCCGGCGAATTCCCGTAACTCTCCGGTACTCCGATAAATACCCGAATGACTCGGAACCTTTCCGAACTCCGAATATAGTTGTCCAATATATCGATCTTTACATCTCGACCATTTCGAGACTCCTCGTCATGTCCCCGATCTCATCCGGGACTCCGAACTCCTTCGGTACATCAAAACTCATAAACTCATAATATAACTGTCATCAAAACCTTAAGCGTGCGGACCCTACGGTTCGAGAACAATGTAGACATGACCGAGACACGTCTCCGGTCAATAACCAATAGCGGGACCTGGATGCCCATATTGGTTCCTACATATTCTACGAAGATCTTTATCGGTCAGACCGCATAACAACATACGTTGTTCCCTTTGTCATCGGTATGTTACTTGCCCGAGATTTGATCGTCGGTATCCAATACCTAGTTCAATCTCGTTACCGGCAAGTCTCTTTACTCGTTCCGTAATACATCATCTCATAACTAACTCATTAGTTACATGCTTGCAAGGCTTAGGTGATGAGTATTACCGAGAGGGCCCAGAGATACCTCTCCGACAATCGGAGTGACAAATCCTAATCTCGAATTATGCCAACCCAACATGTACCTTCGGAAACACCTGTAGAGCACCTTTATAATCACCCAGTTACGTTGTGACGTTTGGTAGCACACAAAGTGTTCTTCCGGTAAACGGGAGTTGCACAATCTCATAGTTGCAGGAACTTTGTATAAGTCATGAAGAAAGCAATAGCAGTATACTAAACGATCAAGTGCTAGGCTAACAGAATGGGTCATGTCAATCACATCATTCTTCTAATGATGTGATCCCACTAATCAAATGACAACACATGTCTATGGTTAGGAAACATAACCATCTTTGATTAATGAACTAGTCAAGTAGAGGCATACTAGTGACTATAGTTTTGTCTATGTATTCACACATGTATCATGTTTCCGGTTAATACAATTCTAGCATGAATAATAAACATTTATCATGATATGAGGAAATAAATAATAACTTTATTATTGCCTCTAGGGCATATTTCCTTCAGTCTCCCACTTGCACTAGAGTCAATAATCTAGTTCACATCGCCATGTGATTTAACACCAATAATCATATCTGTATATGATTAACACCCATAGTTCACATCGTCATGTGACCAACACCCAAAGGGTTTACTAGAGTCAATAATCTAGCTCACATTGCTATGTGATTAACACCCAAAGAGTACAAAGGTGTGATCATGTTTTGCTCGTGAGAGAAGCTTAGTCAACGGTTCCGTCACATTCAGAGCCGCATGTATTTTGCAAATATTCTATGTCTACAATGCTCTGCACGGAGCTATTCTAGCTAATTGCTCCCACTTTCAATATGTATCCAGATTGAGACTTAGAGTCTTCTGGATCGGTGTAAAAGTTTGCACTGATGTAACTTTTACAACAAACTCTTTTATCACCTCCATAATCGAGAAACATCTCCTTAGTCCTTACTAAGGATATTCTTGACCAATGTCCAGTGATCTACTCCTAGATCACTATCGTACTCCCTTGCCAGATTCAGAGCAAGGTATACAATAGGTCTGGTACATAGCATAGCATACTTTATAGAACCTATGACTGAGGCATAGGGAATGACTTTTCATTCTCTTTCTATTTTCTGCTGTGGTCGGGATTTGAGTCTTACTCAATTTCATACCTTTGCAACACATGCAAGAACTCTTTCTTTGACTGTTCCATTTTGAACTATTTCAAAATCTTGCCAAGGTATGTACTCATTGAAAATCTTATCAAGCGTCTTGATCTATCTCAATAGATCTTGATGCTCAATATGTATGTAGCTTTTACTGAGGTCTTTTCTTTTTAAAGAACTCCTTTAAAACACTCCTTTATGCTTTGCAGAAAAATTCTACATCATTTCTGATCAACAATATGTCACTCACATATACTAATCAGAAAGGCTGTAGTGCTCCCACTCACTTTATTGTAAATACATGCTTCATCGTAAGTCCATATAAAACTATATGCTTTGATCAACTTATCAAAGCGTATATTCCAACTCCGAGATGCTTGCACCAGTCCATAGATGGATCGCTGGAGCTTGCATATTTTGTTAGCACCTTTAGGATTGACAAAACCTTCTGGTTGCATCATATACAACTCTTCTTTAATAAATCCATTAAGGAATGCAGTTTTGACATCCATTTGCCAGATTTCATAAAATGTGGCAATTGCTAACATGATTCAGATAGAGTTAAGCATCGATACGAGTGAGAAAATCTCATCGTATTCAACACCTTGAACTTGTTGAAAACCTTTCGCAACAAGTCGAGCTTGGTAGATAGTAATACTACTATCAGTGTCCGTCTTCCTCTTGAAGATCCATTTATTTAACATGGCTTGCTGATCATCGAGCAAGTCAATCAAAGTCCATACTTTGTTCTCATACATGGATCATATCTCAGATTTTATGGCCTCGAGCCATTTCGCGGAATCTGGGCTCATCATCGCTTCCTCATAGTTCGTAGGTTCATCATGGTCTAGTAACATGACTTCCAGAACATGATTACTACACCACTCTGGTGCGGATCTTACTCTGGAAGTCCTACGAGGTTCTGTAGTAACTTGATCTGAAGTTTCATGATCAATATCATTAGCTTCCTCACTAATTGGTGTATTTGTCACAGGAACTGATTTCTGTGATGAACTACTTTCCAACAAGGGAACAGGTACAGTTACCTCATCAAGTTCTACTTTCCTCCCACTCACTTCTTTCGAGAGAAACTCCTTCTCTAGAAAGGATCCATTTTTAGCAATGAATATCTTGCCTTCGGATCTGTGATAGAAGGTGTACCCAACAGTTTCCTTTGGGTATTCTATGAAGACGCACTTCTCCGATTTGGGTTTGAGCTTATCAGGATGAAACTTTTTCACATAAGCATCATAGCCCCAAACTTTAAGAAACAACAGCTTAGGTTTACTGCTAAACCATAGTTCATACGGTGTTGTCTCAACGGATTTAGATGGTGCCCTATTTCAAGTGAATGCAACTGTCTCTAATGCATAACCCCAAAACGATAGTGGTAAACCGGTAAGAGACATCATAGATCGCACCATATCTTATAAAATACGATTACGACGTTCGGACACACCATAATGTTGTAGTGTTCCAGGTGGCGTGAACTGTGAAACTATTCCACATTTGTTTTATATGAAGGCCAAACTCGTAACTCAAATATTCTCCTCCACGATCAGATCGCAGAAACTTTATTTTCTTGTTACGATGATTTTCCACTTCACTCTGAAATTCTTTGAACCTTTCAACTATTTCAGACTTATGTTTCATCAAGTAGATATACCCATATCTGCTTAAATCATCTGTGAAGGTCAGAAAATAACGATACTCGCCACGAGCCTTAATACTCATTGGTCTGCATACATCAGTATTCCAACAAGTTTTTTGCTCGTTCCATTGTTCCGAAGAATGGAGTTTTAGTCATCTTGCCCAAAAGGCACGGTTCGCAAGCATCAAATGATTCATAACCAAGTGATTCCGAAAATCCATCTTTATGGAGTTTCTTCATGCGCTTTACACCGATATGACCCAAACGGCAGTGCCACAAATAAGTTGCACTATCATTATTAACTTTGCATCTTTTGGCATCAATATTATGAATATGTGTATCACTACGATCGAGATCCAACAAACTATTTTCATTGGGTGTATGACCATTGAAGGTTTTATTCATGTAAACAGAACAACAATTATTCTCTGACTTTCAATGAATAATCGTATTGCAATAAACATGATCAAATCATATTCATGCTCAACGCAAATGCTAAATAACATTTATTTAGGTTTTAACACTAATCCCGAAAGTATAGGGAGTGTGTGATGATGATCATATCAATCTTGGAACTACTTCCAACACTCATCGTCACCTTCCCTTCAACTAGTCTCTGTTTATTCTGTAACTCCTGTTTCGAGTTACTAATCTTAGCAACCGAACAAGTATCAAATACTCAGGGGCTACTATAAACACTAGTAAGGCACACATCAATAATCTGTATATCAAATATACCCTTGTTCACTTTGCCATCCTTCTTATCCACCAAATATTCAGGGCATTTTCGCTTCCAGTGACCATTTCCTTTGCAGTGTAAACACTCAGTTTCAGGCTATGGTCCAGCTTTGGGCTTCTTCGCAGGAGTGACAACTTGCTTGTCTTTCCACTTGAAGTTCCCTTTCTTTCCCTTTGCCCTTCTCTTGAAACTAGTGGTCTTGTCAATCATCAACACTTGATGGTCTTTTATTGATTTCTACCTTCGTTGATTTCAACATCACGAAGAGCTCGGGAATCGTTTTCGTCATCCCTTGCATACTATAGTTCATCACGAAGTTCTAGTAACTTAGTGATGGTGACTAGAGAATTCTGTCAATCACTATCTTATCTGGAAGATTAACTCCCACTTGATTCAAGCGATTGAAGTACCCAGACAATCTGAGCACATGCTCACTAGTTGAGCGATTCTCCTCCATCTTTTAGCCATAGAACTTGTTGGAGACTTCATATCTCTCAACTCGGGTATTTGCTTGAAATATTAACTTCAATTCCTGGAACATCTCATATGGTCCATGATGTTCAAAACATCTTTGAAGTCCCGATTCTAAGCCATAAAGTATGGTGCACAAAACTATCAAGTAGTCATCATATTGAGCTAGCCAAACGTTCATAACATCTGCATCTGCTCCTGCAATAGGTCTGTCACCTAGCGGTGCATTAAGGACATAATTCTTCTGTGCAGCAATGAGGATAAACCTCAGATCACAGATCAAATCCGCATCATTGCTACTAACATTTTTCAACACAATTTTCTCTAGGAACATATCAAAATAAACATATGAAAGCAACAACGCAAGCTATTGATCTTACAACATAATTTGCAAAATACTACCAGGACTAAGTTCATGATAAATTTAAGTTCAATTAATCATATTACTTAAGAACTCCCACTTAGACAGACATCTCTCTAGTCATCTAAGTGATCACGTGATCCAAATCAACTAAACCATAACCGATCATCACGTGAGATGGAGTAGTTTTCAATGGTGAACATCTTATGTTGATCATATCTACTATATGATTCATGCTCGACCTTTCGGTCTCCGTGTTCCGAGGCCATATCTGCATATGCTAGGCTCGTCAAGTTTAACCTGAGTATTCCGCGTGTGCAAAACTGGCTTGCACCCGTTGTAGATGGACGTAGAGCTTATCACACCCGATCATCACGTGGTGTCTGGGCACGACGAACTTTGGCAACGGTGCATACTCAGGGAGAAAACTTCTTGATAATTAGTGAGAGATCATCTTAAAATGCTACCGTCAATCAAAGCAAGAATAAGATTGTATAACAGATAAACATCATATGCAATCAAGATATGTGACATGATATGGCCATGATCATCTTGCGCCTTTGATCTCCATCTCCAAAGTACTGTCATGATCTTTATCGTCACCGGCACGACACCATGATCTTCATCATCTTGATCTATATCAATGTGTTGTCACATGGTCGTCTTGCCAACTATTGCTCTTGCAACTATTGCTATCGCATAGCGATAAAGTAAAGCAATTATTTGGCACTTGCATCTTATGCAACAAAGAGACAACCATAGGGCTTCTGCCAGTTGCGATAACTTCAACAAAACATGATCATCTCATACAACAACTTATATCTCATCACGTCTTGACCATATCACATCACAACATGCCCTGCAAAAACAAGTTAGACGTCCTCTACTTTGTTGTTGCAAATTTTACGTGGCTGCTACGGGCTTAGCAAGAACCGTTCTCACCTCGCATCAAAACCACAATGATAGTTTGTCAAATAGACTCCGTTTTAACCTTCGCAAGGACGGGCGTAGCCACACTCGGTTCAACTAAAGTTGGAGAAACGACACCGCCAGCCACCTGTGTGCAAAGCACGTCGGTAGAACTAGTCTCGCGTAAGCGTACGCGTAATGTTGGTCCGGGCCGCTTCATCCAACAATACCGCTGAACCAAAGTATGACATGCTGGTAGGCAGTATGACTTATATCGTCCACAACTCACTTGTGTTCTACTCGTGCATATAACATCAACGCATAAAACCTAGGCTCGGATACCACTGTTGGGGAACGTAGTAATTTCAAAAAAAATTCCTACGCACATGCAAGACCATGGTGATGATATAGCAACGAGAGGGGAGAGTGTTCGTCTACGTACCCTCGTAGACCGTAAGCGGAAGCGTTATGACAACGCGGTTGATGTAGTCGTACGTCTTCACGATCCGATCGATCCAAGTACCGAACGTACGGCACCTCCGAGTTCAGCACACGTTCAGCTCGATGACGATCCCCGGGCTCCGATCCAGCAAAGCGTCGGGGATGAGTTCCGACGACGACGGCGTGGTGGCGATGATGATGCTCTGCCGGCGCAGGGCTTCGCCTAAACTCCGTGACGATATGACCGAGGTGGAATATGGTGGAGGGGGGCACCGCACACGGCTAAGGAACGATCCGTAGATCAACTTGTGTGTCTATGGGGTGCCCCTACCCCCGTATATAAAGGAGGGAGGGAGGAGGAGGCCGCCCAAGGAGGGCGCCATGGGGAGTCCTACTCCCACGGGAGTAGGATTCCCCTTCCTAGTCCAACTAGGAGTCCTTCCATGTATTAGGAGTAGGAGACAAGGAAGGGGAGAGAGAAGGGAAGGAAGGAGGGTGCGGCCTCCCTAGTCAATTCGGACTAGGGCATGCGCGGCCTGCCCTAGGCAGCCCCCTCTCTTTCCCGAGGGCCCAATAAGGCCCAATACTTCTCCCGGCGAATTCCGTAACTCTCCGGTACTCCGATAAATACCCGAATGACTCGGAACCTTTCCGAACTCCGAATATAGTTGTCCAATATATCGATCTTTACATCTCGACCATTTCGAGACTCCTCGTCATGTCCCTGATCTCATCCGGGACTCCAAACTCCTTCGGTACATCAAAACTCATAAACTCATAATATAACTGTCATCGAAACCTTAAGCGTGCGGACCCTACGGTTCGAGAACAATGTAGACATGACCAAGACACGTCTCCGGTCAATAACCAATAGCGGGACCTGGATGCCCATATTGGTTCCTACATATTCTACGAAGATCTTTATCGGTCAGACCGCATAACAACATACGTTGTTCCCTTTGTCATCGGTATGTTACTTGCCCGAGATTTGATCGTCGGTATCCAATACCTAGTTCAATCTCATTACCAGCAAGTCTCTTTACTCGTTCCATAATACATCATCTCATAACTAACTCATTAGTTACATGCTTGCAAGGCTTAGGTGATGAGTATTACCGAGAGGGCCCAGAGATACCTCTCCGACAATCGGAGTGAAAAATCCTAATCTAGAATTATGCCAACCCAACATGTACCTTCGGAAACACCTGTAGAGCACCTTTATAATCACCCAGTTACGTTGTGACGTTTGGTAGCACACAAAGTGTTCTTCCGGTAAACGGGAGTTGCACAATCTCATAGTTGCAGGAACTTTGTATAAGTCATGAAGAAAGCAATAGCAGTATACTAAACGATCAAGTGCTAGGCTAACAGAATGGGTCATGTCAATCACATCATTCTTCTAATGATGTGATCCCACTAATCAAATGACAACACATGTCTATGGTCAGGAAACATAACCATCTTTGATTAATGAGCTAGTCAAGTAGAGGCATACTAGTGACTATAGTTTTGTCTATGTATTCACACATGTATCATGTTTCCGGTTAATACAATTCTAGCATGAATAATAAACATTTATCATGATATGAGGAAATAAATAATAACTTTATTATTGCCTCTAGGGCATATTTCCTTCACCATCAACACCACCTCTCTCCCCCTCTATGCAGCAGTGTAACACCCCTTCTCCCTGATGTAATCTCTACTTAAACATGGTGCTCAACTACATATATTATTTCTCAATGATCTATGGTTATCCTATGATGTTTGAGCAGATCCGTTTTGTCCTATGGGTTACTCGTGATCTTGGTTGGTATGATTGTATTTTTTTTATGGTGCTGTCCTATGGTGCCCTCGGTCTCGTGCAAACGTGAGGGGCTCCCGCTATGGGGTGTTGCAATATGTTCATGGTCTGCTTATTGTCAGTATTGCGGGGGTGACAGCAGCCTAAACGCGGATAAGTGGGTTATGGCGTATGGGAGTAAAGATGACTTGATACTTAATGCTATGGTTGGGTTTCACGACATTAATGATCTTTAGTAGTTGCAGATGCTTGCTAGAGTTCCAATCATAAAAGCATATGATCCAAGTAGATAAAGTATGTCAGCTCATGTCTCTCCCTCATATAAAATTACAAGAATGATTACCGGGACTTGTTATCGATTGCCTAGGGACAAATGACTTTCTTGTTGACAAAAGCTATCCACTTTTATTACCTTGCAATTTATTCATAGTTTTATTCTCGCAAAGTACTCGTAGTTTTATTCTTGCAAAATAGTTTTGTACTTGTTTTAGGTAAAGAGAACGTCAAGTGTGCGTATAGTTGTATCGATGGTCGATAGAACTTGAGGGAATATTTGTTCTGCCTTTAGCTCCTCGTTGGGTTCGACACTCTTATTTATCGAACAAGGCTAGAAATGATCCCCTATACTTGTGGGTTATCACCCCACCCGGTGGGGCCCCTCTAATAGTTATTTGCTCCAATAATCCTTAAATATTCCATAAAAATCTCCGTGAAGTTTTAGCTTATTTGGAGTTGTGCATAATAGGTAGCTCGGACGTGCTTTTTCAGGTCCAGAATTCCAGCTGCCGATATTCTCCCTCTTTGTGTAAACCTTGCATATTATGAGACAAAAGGCATTAGAATTACTCCCAAAAGCATTATTATGTATAAAAACATTATAAATAACAGTAGGAAAACATGATGCAAAATGGATGTATCAAATCCCCCAAGCTTAGACCTCGCTTGTCCTCAAGCGAAAAACCGAAATTGAAAAGCATGTCCACATGGTTAGAGAGAGAGAGAGAGAGAGAGAGGTGTCTATAAAAACAAAATACGGACATAGAAGCATCATGCACATTATTATAATAGCAAGGAACTTAAACATAGAGTTTTTATCACATACCTTTTATCATATAACTTGTGTCATATAACTCCTTATGAACAAGTAACAATTCATCACAACATTGAAGTATAAAGCATAAATCTTATTGAAAATCAACAAACTATGTTCTTAGTCAGCTTTGCAACTACAATTCATCATATCGGGAAGGGTCACGTGTCGGAGCCTTTAGGCAAGTCCAGATACTCAACCATTATATAGTCTTCTATGATTGCTAACACTCACAGCGTACCATGAACAAAAAGTTTCAGCCATACACATAGAAAGACAGGGGCTTATAGTTTTGCCACCCAACATACTCACCTCAAGGGTGATGTCAACAATAATAACCAATGCCTACTCATATCCAACTGGATATATGTGCCTAGATCTTTCCTCACCACATGATGCTTGCCAAAGGAGAAAATGAAAAAGGAATGGGGAAGAGAACTTTGACTCTGCATAAAAGTAAAAGAAAGACCCTTCGCGGAGGGAAGCAGAGGTTGCCATGCGCTTATTTGTTTGTATGCCAAATCCCTTAATGCAAAAGAATGTCGCATTATATTGCCTCTTATGATAGCAACCTTTATTATGCAGTCTGTCACTTTTATTCTTTGCCATGACAAGTTCGTACAACGCTCAGTTTTTTCTTACACTAAATGATCCAACACATTTAGAAGCAATTTTTATTGCCTTATTGCATTGATGACAACTTACTTGAAGGATCTTACTCAATCCATAGGTAGGTATGGTGGACTCTCGAAATAAGATTTAGGTTAAGGGTTTTTGGATGCACAAGTAGTATTTCTACTTAGCGCGGAGTTTTTGGCTAGAAAAGATATTGGGCAAGAACCACATGTTAAAGGATATATGACAATATAACCTCTGTGTGAATATGAACAAACATAAATCATTATGTTATCTTCCTTGTCCAGCATCAACTATTTTGACACAAAATATTTAATGGGGGCTCACAATCATAAAAGATGTCCAAGATAGTGTATCTGCATGTGAATCTTCTCTTCCCTTATTAATTCTTTCATGAGTTGCATCATTGACCAATGCTATGTTTGTCAATCTCCAACAAATTTTACCACTTATACTTTTCCTTATGTGATGTCATTACTTACCATAAGATTAGCATATGATCTTTTTATTTATTTATTTATTTATTTATTCCTTTCCTTTTTATTGAAACATAAAAGTGCAGAGAGCAAAACTTGAACTAATCTTTATTATATAACTCGCACACGATTACATAGATAGATCACTAAGCAAACACTCGAAAAGAAAGGATCAAACTAAACTCTTATTCAAGTAGATCAAAAGATAACTAAGGATCGAACTAAAAATAGGTAAAAGAAAACATGGTGGGGTGATACGATACCGGGGCACCTCCCCAAAGATTGGCACAAGCCATGGGGAGTGCCCATACCATGAACTCAAATCTCCTTTGGTGATGAAGAAGGTGGTGGTGGTGTAGATGAGGTAGTAGCCGTCTCCAACAACTTCTCCAATCTACGGATGATGCTCCGGAGGGCAATGATGTGCTCTTGCAATAGAATATTTTCATGAGTGAAATATTTATTTTGTACGCGCACCGTTTTGATGATCCTAAAAGCTTCAATTTCAGTAGGGGTGAGATGCTCATAGTAAGGTTGAATGTTATCCTCTTCTTCCTCGACAGACAAGGTTTGCTCTACTGCTGGGGCTTGATCTTCAACAGCTTCCTTGCTCTGTCCCTTTTCAGATATTCTTTTGGTCCTTCTCGCTTTAGTTCCATCTTCATCAACCAAGCATCTTCTTCTCCGTTGTTGGAGGAGGGAGAAGACATGATGTTGGCCTTGATGGATCTGACAGAAAACAACAAGAAAAGAAAACAGAAGATTTCTCCGTGATATGGAGGTCAGTACGTTCGGGGGGTATATAAAGATTTTTTTTCTTAGGAAACAAGCAAACGGAAGAAAAACAGAGTACTGAAGGTAACCGAGGTGGGCACAACCCACCTGGGTGCATCCGGGGGCCCTGGCGCGCCCTGGTGTCTTGTGCCCACCAGGGTTGCCTTCCTGGTTGTTTATTATTTTCCTAATTTTTGGTATATTCCAAAACTGACAGAAAATATTTTTGTGCATTTTTCGGAGTTTGTTTACTTTACGTATCATGTACCTCCTCTTTTTTAATTATTCTGGAGTGTTCCGGATGGTCTTCTTTATGTGTTCCTCAGGTGTCATGGTTTGGATAATATTGGTTTCAACAGTAATAGGTGTACCTGAGATATAGTGTTTAATTCTTTGGCCATTGACCACCTTTGGGTTGGTACCTTTGGCATTATTTATTTTGATGGCTCCAGAGCGATAAACCTTTTCGATACTATACGGTCCTTCCCATTTGGAGAGAAGTTTTCTTGCAAAGAATTTGAAATGAGAGTTGTATAGAAGAACATATTCCCAACTTTGAATTCCCGTTTTTGGATCCTTTTATCATGCCATTTTTTAACCTTTTCTTTAAATAGTTTGGCATTTTCATAAGCTTGGGTTCTCCATTCATCTAATGAGCTAATATCAAATAACCTCTTTTCACCGACAATTGAAATCATAGTGAGTTCTTTAATTGCCCAATATGCTTTATGTTCTAACTCAAAGGGAAAATGACATGCTTTTCCATAAACCATTTTACACGGAGACATACCCATAGGATTTTTATAAGCTGTTCTATAGGCCCAAAGTGCATCATCCAATTTCTTAGACCAATTCTTTTGGGACCTATTGACAGTTTTTTGTAATATTAATTTTATTTCTCTATTGCTAAGTTCAACTAGACCACTAGATTGAGGATGATAGGGTGATGCAATTCTATGGTTAACATCATACTTGGCAAGCATTTTATGGAAAGCACCATGGATAAAGTGTGAACCACCATCAGTCATTAAATATCTAGGGACTCCAAACCTCGGGAAAATATCTTCTTTAAGCATTTTAATGGAGGTGTTGTGATCAGCACTACTAGTTGGAATAGCTTCTACCCACTTAGTGACATAGTCAACAACAACCAAAATATGAGTATACCAATTAGATAAAGGAAAAGGGCCCATATAATCAAAACCCCAAACATCAAATGGTTGAATAGCAAGTGAATAATTCATAGGCATTTCTTGACGCTTGCCGATATTACTAATTCTTTGACATTCATCACAAGATAAAACAAACTTAGGGCCATCCTTGAAAATAGTAGACCAATAAAAACCAGATTGCAATACCTTATGAGCAGTTCTATCTCCCGCATGATGCCCTCCATAAGCTTCGGAATGACATTTTTGTAGGATTTGTCCTTGTTCATGCTCAGGTACACAACATCTAATAATACCATCTACTCCTTCTTGGGTCATCCCAAAAGTAATGTCTTAAATCATAGAAGATTTTTTTTCTTTTTTTGGTATCTGAAACTAGGTGGTATATATTTAGCAGCAATGTAATTAGCATAATCAACATACCAAGGAGTGTTATGAGAAAAATTTATTGCGGCTAATTGTTCATCAAGAAAACTATCATTAATAGGTTGTGGGTCATCAAGAATATTTTCTAACCTAGACAAGTTGTCAGCTATGGGATTCTCAGCTCCTTTTCTATTAGTGATATGTCACTCAAATTCTTGTAGCAAGAGAACCCATCTAATGAGTCTAGGTTTAGAATCTTTCTTTTCCATAAGATATTTAATAGCAGCATCAGTGTGAATAGTAACTTTAGAATCAACAATATAAGATCTAAATTTTTCACAAGCAAACACAACTGCTAAAAATTCTTTTTCAGTAGTGAAAGAACATGCGGTGCCCCCATGTTTGGTTTTGGTAATTGATGACAATCTCTATGGACTAATGGTTGCCTTGAGTTATATTTGAAGGGTTTGTCCATAGGCTTTTCTTGGAGTCCATTTGTTGGTTTCAAGGAGAGTTTGTGATGACCACGATGCTATTAAGGAATTATCCAAAGATTGGTCATGTCAGTGTTGAGCTTATTGCAAGCATGTCTTGAAGAAAAAGATTGTGTGATCATTCATGTCTACCTTCAAGACATCATTCGAATGAAGAGAGTTGGAAAGATTCAACACACAAAGCACACAAGATGTATCGAGGGATCAAGTGATCCCATGGTATGGTAAGCATTGTCCATTACGCTTTGTGTACTAACCCATGGTCTACGTGAGAGTTCTTTGTGGGGTTAGGTATGTTTCCATGGTCTTGCATCAAGAGGAAGATCCCATACAACCCATGGAGGATGACATCAAGTGGTGATCGTCATCAAGTTTGCAGTGTGCAAGTTCAAGTGGAGCAACACAAAGAGTGGCTCACCCATAATGGAGTATGGGGGAGCAATCAAGTTTGAATCTTGCCATCCATTGTGGTGTCAATGGACTTGTGAATATGTGCCGAAGAGTCGCTCACCCATAGTGAACTATGGGGGAGCAATCATCTAGTCTTCATCGAGCCAATGCAATCAAGAAAGGTGGTCCAACTTGAGGGAGTCAAGATCGTCATCATCTAGCTCAAGTGGACCATGTGCAAGGCAAAGGTTTGCCCTTGATAGGTTTTCTATTTTACCGGTCTCATGGTGGTAGTTGGGAGACCGGGTTATAGGATCGATAGCCGTACTATCAAGGGGGGCTCTCAAGTGAGTAGCTTGATCGTATCGTTTGTCGAGAGCTCAAACCATTGCATCCTTTCATCATGTTTCTTGGTTCTTGTTTGATTCTCTTTGTGAGTCTTATAGCTTATGGTCATCTTTATGACAAGCTTGAGTTCATCAGCGGAGTTTGCATCGTCTTCTATGATGTTTTCGGTGTTGGAGGTTTTACGGTCTTCTCCGAGGAAGGGTTCTCACCATTTTCTTTTGGGCCTTTTCTCATTTGCTTATTATTGGTATTTCTTTCAAGATTGTGTTAGCCCTTGTCGCTAGCTTTCCAACAAACTTGGTTTCATCGAATTCGGAGTCCGTTTGCAAAAGTTGTGGCTGTTTTGGTGAAGGCTGCAGCGGTACTACCGCGACTAGAGCGGATGTAATTTTTTACTACCGCTCTAGAGCGGTACTACCGCAACTACTTCCGTGGCTACTTCCGCTCGGGACCAAAAACTCGTCACAAGTCCAGCGGTGGTAGGCACGGATGTAATTTTTTAGTACCGCTCATAAGCAGTAGTACCGCTACCCTTAGCAGTAGTACCGCTACCCCTAGCGGTAGTACCGTGATGTCAAGCGGTACTACCGCTTGGTGCGGGCTGTGAGCATAACGGTTGGATTTTTCCCCACCTATAAAAGGGGTCTTCTTCCCATTGAACCTCAATCCTTTGAGCTCGTTCTTGCCCCATTGTTGACCTTCTCCGAGCTTGCTAACTCTCAATCCCTCCATGGATTCTTGCTAGTTTTGAGGGAAAGAGAGAGATCTAGATCCACGTTCCACCAATCACTTTCTCCTCTTAGTGAGGGAACCCCTTGGATCTAGATCTTGGAGTTCTTCGTGTTCTTCTTTCATTCTTCCTCTCATTTTCCTCCCTAGCATTAGTTGCTTCGGTGGGATTTGGGAGAGAAGGACTTGGGCACTCCATGTGCCCTTGCCATTGCATTTGGTGCATCGATTTGAGTTCTCCACGTGATACGTGGAAGTTACAAGTTGAGAAGCTTATTACTCTTGGGTGCTTGGTACCCTTGAGCTTGTTCATCTTGGGTGCTTGGGCGCCCTAGTCGGTTAGTGGTGTTCGGAGCTCAATCATTGTGGTGTAAAGCTCCGGGCAGCGTCGGGTCTCCAATTAGGTTGTGGAGATCGCCCGAGCATTTTGACGGGTACCGTGACCGCCCCAAGGGTTGCCAAAGTGTCTGGGTTCGGTGACCGCCCCAAGGGTCGCCATTTGTGCGGGTTCGGTGACCGCCTCAAGGGTCCCTTAGTGGAATCACGGCATCTTGCATTGTCTTGGCGTGAGGAGATTACGGTGGCCCTAGTGGCTTTTGGGAGCATTGTGCCTCCACACCGCTCCAAGCGGAGATTAGCATCCGCAAGGGTGTGAACCGGGATACATCGTCGTCTCCGCGTGCCTCGGTTATCTCTTACCCGAGCCCTTTACTTATGCACTTTACTTTGTGATAGTCATATTGTTCTTTGTCATATATCTTGCTATCACATAGTTGCTTATCTTGCTTAGCATAAGTTGTTGGTGCACATAGGTGAGCCTACTTGTTTTAGGTTTTGTGCTTGACAAATTAACCGTTAGGTTTATTCCGCATTTGTTCAAGCCTAAACCGTAATTATTTTAAAGCGCCTATTCACCCCCCCCTCTAGGCGACATCCTCGATCTTTCAAGTAGTAGCATAATTTCTTTGGGCCCTGTCTAGAGTTTTACTAGCATAATGGATAACATTTAACTTCTTATCAACTCTTTGTCCTAGAACAACACCAACAACATAGTCACTAGCATCACACATGATTTCAAAAGGCAAATTCCAATCAGGTGGCTGAACAATAGGTGCAGAAATTAAGGCTTTCTTAAGTGTTTCAAAGGCTTCTAGACAATCATCATCAAAAACAAATGGAACATCCTTTTGTAAAAGATTTGCAAGAGGCCTAGAAATTTCATAGAAGTCTTTAATAAACCTCCTAACCAGCATGACCAAGAAAACTACGAATACCTTTGATATCTCTGGGACATGGCATTTTCTCAATAGTATCAACTTTAGCTTTGTTCACCTCAATACCCCATTCAGAAATTTTATGCCCCAAGACAATACCTTCATTAACCATAAAGTGGCACTTCTCCCAGTTCAAGACAAGATTAGTTTGCTCACACCTCTGCAAAACTCGATCAAGGTTGCTCAAGCAATCATCAAAAGAAGTTCCATAAACGAAAAAATCATCCATGAAAACCTCAACAATCGTTTCACAAAAGTCAAAGAATATCGCATCCATACATCTTTGAAAGGTGGCAGGTGCATTACATAAACCAAAAGGCTTACGTCTATAAGCATAAGTTCCAAAAGGACAAGTAAAGGTGGTTTTCTCTTGATCAGGTTGTGAAACAAGTATTGAGACAACCAGAATATCCATCAAGGAAACAAAAGTGTGTGTGCTTTGATAGTCTTTCTAGCATTTGATCAATAAAAGGCAAGGGGTAATGATATTTTCTAGTTGTTTTATTTAATTTTCTAAAATAAATTACCATCCTATAGCCAGTAACGATTCTTTGTGGAATAAGTTCATTTTTAACATTAGGAACAACCGTAATACCTCCTTTCTTAGGGACACAATGAACGAGACTTACCCATCTATTATGAGCTATGGGATAAATTATACCTGCTTCCAGGAGCTTTACTATTTCTGTTCTTACCACTTCTTTCATTTTGGGATTAAGTCGTTGTTGATGATCAACAATAGGTTTAGCATCAGGTTCCATATAATCTTGTGCTGACAAAGAGTGGGACTAATGCCCTTAAGATCATCAAAAGTATATCCAATAGCAGCCCGGTGCTTCTTCAAAACTTTCAATAATCTTTTTTCTTCATGTTCTGAAAGGTTAGCACTAATAATAACAGGATATATCTTTTTCTCATCAAGATAAGCATATTTCAAAGTGTCTGTCAATTGTTTTAATTGAAACACAGGATCACCTTTAGGTGGAGGAGGACCTCCTAGAGTTTCAATAGGCAAATTGTGTTTAAGCAGAGGTCGTTGTTCAAAGAAAAATTTATCTAATTCATTTATTTCATGCATATGCATATCATTTTCATGGTCTAGCAAATATTGTTCTAGTGGATCAATAGGAGGCATAACAATAGAAGCAAGACCAATTATTTCATCCTTACTAGGCAATTCTTTCTAATGATATTTTCTACTAAACTTAGAAAAATTAAACTCATGAGACTCACCACCTAAACTGACACCGACGATTTGTTTCTCGCAATCTATTTTAGCATTAACGGTGTTCAAGAAAGGTCTACCAAAGATTTTGGGACAAAGGTCATCTTGTGGGGAACCAAGAACTACAAAATCAGTAGGATATTTTATTTTCCCACACAAGACTTCAACATCTCTAACAATCCCAAGTGGTGTGATGGTGTCTCTATTAGCAGGTTTGATAGTAACATCTATGTCTTCTATTTCAGCAAGTGACATATCATTCATAATTTCTTGGTATAAGGTAAAAGGAATAGCACTCACGCTAGAACCTATGTCACGTAAACCATGATAACAGTGATCTCCTATTTTAACCGAGACAACAAGCATGCCAACAACGGGTCTATGTTTATCTTTTTGATCTGGTTTGGCAATTCTAGCAGCTTCATCACAGAAGTAAATAACATGCCCATCTATATTTTATACCAAGATATCTTTAACCATAGCAACACTAGGTTCTACATTGATTTGTTCAACTGGTTTAGGTGCTCTAATATAGCTTTTATTGACCACGATTGAGACCTTAGTGATACATCTCCAACATATCTATAATTATATTACCCGTTTTGGATTTTTATGGGCTTTACTTTACACTTTTATATCATTTTTGGTACTAACCTACTAACCGGAGGCCCAGCCCGAATTGCTGTTTTTTTGCCTATTTCAGTGTTTCGAAGAAAAGGAATATCAAACAGAGTCCAAACGGGATGAAACCTTCGAGAGTGATCTTTTTGGAACAAATGCAAACCTGGAGACTTGGAGTCGATGTCAAGCAACAGAGGAGGCGGCCACGAGGGTGCCCGGCACGCCCCCACCCTTGTGGGCCCCTCGAGCATCCACCGACCTACTTCTTCCTCCTATATACCCACGTACCCTGAAACCATCAGAACAGACCACAAAAACCTAATTCCACCGCCGCAACCTTCTATATCCGCGAGATCCCATCTTGGAGCATTCGCCGGCGCTCCGCTGGAGGGGGAATCGACCACGAAGGGCCTCTACATCATCTCCAAGGCCTGTCCGATGAGTTGTAAGTAGTTTACCACAGACCTTTGGTCCATAGTTATTAGCTAGATGGCTTCTTCTCTCTCTTTGATTCTCAATACAAAGTTCTCCTCGATCTTCTTGAAGATCTATTCGATGTAACTCTTTTTGCGGTGTGTTTGTAGAGATCCGATGAATTGTGGGTTTATGATCAAGTTTATCTATGAGAAATATTTGAATCTCCTCTGAATTCTTTTATGTGTGATTAAGTTATCTCTGCAAGTCTCTTCGAATTATTAGTTTGGTTTGGCCTACTAGATTGATCTTTCTTGCAATGGGAGAAGTTCTTATCTTTGGGTTCAATCTTGCGGTGTCCTTTCCCAGTGACAGCAGGGGCAGCAAGGCACGTATTGTATTGTTGCCATCAAGGATAAAAAGATGGGTTTATATCATATTGCATGAGTTTATCCCTCTACATCATGTCATCTTTCTTAATGCGTTACTCTGTTCTTTATGAACTTAATACTCTAGATGCAGGCAGGAGTCGGTCGATGTGTGGAGTAATAGTAGTAGATGCAGGCAGGAGTCGATCTACTTGTCACGGGCGTGATGCCTATATACATGATCATGCCTAGATAATCTCATAACTATGCGCTTTTCTATCAATTGCTCGACAGTAATTTGTTCACCCACCGTGATACTTATGCTATCTTGAGAGAAGCCACTAGTGAAACCTATGGCCCCCGGGTCTATCTTTTATCATATAAGTTTACCATCTACTTTTATTTGTATCTTTACTTTTCCAATCTATATCATAACAATACCAAAAATATTTATCTTATCATATTATCTCTATCAGATCTCACTTTCACAAGTGGCCGTGAAGGGATTGACAACCCCTTTATCGTTGGTTGCGAGGTTCTTGTTTGTTTCTGTAGGTGCGTGGGACTTTTGAGGAGCCTCCTACTGGATTGATACCTTGGTTCTCAAAAACTGAGGGAAATACTTACGCTACTTTGCTGCATCAGCCTTTCCTCTTCAAGGAAAACCAGCGCAAGCTCAAGACGTAGCAAGAAGGATTTCTGGCACTGTTGCCGGGGAGGTATTCTCTCAAGTCAAGACATACCAAGTACCCATCACAAACTCATCTCCCTCGCATTACATTATTTGCCATTTGCCTCTTGTTTTCGTCTCCCCCACTTCACCCTTGCCATTTTATTCGCCCTCTGTTTCCCAATCTCCTCTCTCTTTCGCCTACCTTTTGTTTGCTTGTGTCTCTATGTGCCTTCTATGTGCTTGCATCTTTGCTTGCTAAAAATCTATTGTTATGGACCCACTTAAAGTGTTTTACTTGGATCATCTTTGATCCTTATGCGCTCGTGCTAAAACCCCAACTAGCCTAGTTGATGGGAAATCTTTAGATGAGCATGCTCATTTTGTGCGTGACCGTTTGTCTGAAAAGGGAATACTCTTATGGGATCAAATAAACAGATTGACGTGCTATGCTTGGAATCTTTGTGAAATTTATGATTTTACTTGTTGCTCTAAGAACCCTAAAAACACCTTCCCTACCTATGTGAGTTTAATGATAATGAAATCTTATCTTCTTATGCAAAGGGTGTTTATAGTTACTATGATATCGAACAAATTGAAGAATTTGTTGCTTTTAAGGGTGCTTATGAAGTTGCTTCTTTGATTGAAAAGTATGATATTACTCTCTACGAATCTGAAGACATACTTAAATATTGCTATGAAAACTATGCTCATAATGTCTATTTCAAAGAATTTATTGAGAGAATGACCGTTGCTTTGGAAGAAAATAATGATATGCATGAATCTATAGATAATTATGATTTCGATGATTTGATTGAAATATCCCTTGATGAACATGATGCTTGCTATTCTTGTGGCCATGATGCCAATATTTATGAAGATGAATTTTCTACAGTTCCTTGTGTTAAACATGAGATCGTTGCTATTGCACCTATACTTGATAGTTCCTTTGATGAAAAGCATGATTGCAATGATTTTATTATAAATTCTATTGATGTCAATTGTGCTAATAATATGCAAAACCCTAAGCTTGGGGATGCTAGTTTTGCTATGTCTACGACTTGTTGCAATGATCATGATTGGGGTGATTCTTCTTATGATCTTGAAAATTTATTTAAGCCCCATGATGAATATGAGATTGATAATAGTGTTTGCAATAATATTGAAAGTGGGTTTGGAAGAGTGTCAACTTTAGATCCCACATATTTGGAGAATGTTCAATCTTATGGTATTTTTGATAAAAAGTGGGTTTGGAGAGGTCACGACTTTAGTTAATGATAATCCCACTATTTTGGAAGAGTGTCAACTTCAAATGCATGTGGATCATGTTGAGAATATGTTATGTGATAGCTATTTTGTTAAATTTGCCTATGATACTACATGTAATGAGAGAGGAAAATATGGTTGTAGAAATTTTTTATCTTACTAAATTACCTCTCGTCATGTTGAGATTGCTATCGTCTCTTTCTTCTTCGTTGCACATGCTAGTTTTTGCTTTCCTTGCAAATTTGTTTGCTTATAATATGCCTATGCATATGAAGTATGTTAGACTTAGATGTGTTTGTCACGTGTTTCATGATGCTCTCTTTGCGCTTCAATTCTCGTCTTTCATGTGAGCATCATTAAAATTATCAATGCCTAGCTAAAAGGCTTTAAAGAAAAGCGCTTGTTGGGAGACAACCCAATATTTTTCCTTGCTGTTATTTAATAAATATTTCACCTAGCTTCTGTTTAGATGTGTTTACATGTTTTAATTAGTGTTTGTGCCAAGTAGAACCTATAGGATAACCTACGGTGATAGTTATTTTGATTCTGCTAAAAAACAGAAACTTTGCACGCATGAAAATAATTTTAGTAATTCACAGAAACGTGATTTTGCATTTATTCTTTTTGCTGTAGATCAATAGACAAATTTACCAGGTATTCCTATTTTTGTAGGATTTTTAGAGTTCCATAAGTATTCGAGAGTTACAGATTGCTACAGACTGTTCTGTTTTTGACAGATTCTGTTTTTCGTGTGTTGTTTGCTTATTTTGATGCATCTATGGCTAGTATCAAGGGGTATGAACCATAGAGAAGTTGGAATAAAGTAGGTTTAACACCAATATAAATAAATAATGAGTTCATTACAGTACCTTATGTGGTGGTTTTTCTTTCTTGCACTAACGGAGCTTATGAGATTTCCTGTTGAGTTTTGTCTTGTGAAGTTTTCAAGTTTTGGGTAAAGATTTGATGAACTATGGAATAAGGAGTGGCAAGAGCCTAAGCTTGGGGATGCCCATGGCACCCCAAGATATTCAAGGATAACCAAAAGCCTAAGATTGGGGATGCCCCGGAAGGCGTCCCCTCTTTCGTCTTCGTCTATCGGTAACTTTACTTGGAGCTATATTTTTATTCGCCACATGATATGTGTTTTGCTTGGAGTGTCTTGTATGATATTAGTCTTTGCTTTTTAGATTACCACAATCATCCTTGCTGTACACACCTTTTGGGATAAGCCCACTTGATTAGAATTTATTAGAATACTTTATGTGCTTCACTTATATCTTTTGAGCTAGATAGTTTTGCTCTAGTGCTTCACTTATATCTTTGAGAGCATAGCGGTGGCTTAATTTTGTAGAAATTATTGATCTCTCATGCTTCACTTATATTATTTTGAGAGTCTCTTAGAACAACATGGTATTTGCTATGGTTATAAAATTGGTCCTAAAATGATGGGCATCCAAGTTGGGTATAATAAAAACTATCATAGAAAGTGAATTGGATGCTATGATCAATTTGATACTTGATAATTGTTTTGAGATATAGAGGTGGTGATATTAGAGTCATGCTAGTTGGGTGATTATGAATTTAAAGAATACTTGTGTTGAAGTTTGTGATTCCCGTAGCATGCACGTATGGTGAACCGCTTTGTGATGAAGTTGGAGCACAATTTTATTTATTGATTGTCTTCCTTATGAGTGGCGGTCGGGGACGAGCGATGGTCTTTTCCTACCAATATACCCCCCTAGGAGCATGCGCGTAGTACTTTGTTTTCAATGACTTGTAGATTTTTGCAATAAGTATATGAGTTCTTTATGACTAATGTTGAGTCCATGGATTATATGCACTCTCACCTTCCACCATTGCTAGCCTCTCTTGTACCACGCAACTTTCACCGGTACCATACACCCACCATATACCTTCCTCAAAACAGCCACCATACCTACCTATTATGGCATTTCCATAGACATTCCAAGATATATTGCCATGCAACTTTTCACCGTTCCGTTTATATGACACGCATCATCATTATCATATTGCTCTTTGCATGATCATGTAGTTGACATCGTATTTGTGGCAAGGCCACCTTCATAATTTTCATACATGTCACTCTTGATTCATTGCATATCCCGGTACACCGCCGGAGGCATTCATATAGAGTCATATCTTGTTCTAAGTATCGAGTTGTAATCTTGAGCTGTAAGTAAATAAAAGTGTGATGATCTTCATTATTAGAGCATTGTCCCAAGTGAGGAAAGGATAATGGAGACTATGATTCCCCCACAAGTCGGGATGAGACTTCAGACTTTAAATAAAAAAAAGAGAGAAAAAGAGAGAAGGGACAATGCTACTATCCTTTTTACCACACTTGCGCTTCAAAGTAGCACCATGATCTTCATGATAGAGAGTCTCCTATGTTGTCACTTTCATATACTAGTGAGAAATTTTCATTATAGAACTTGGCTTGTATATTCCAATGATGGGCTTCCTCAAATTGTCCTAGGTCTTCGTGAGCAAGCAAGTTGGATGCACACCCACTTAGTTTCTTTTGTTGAGCTTTCATACATTTATATCTCTAGTGCACCCGTTGCATGGCAATCCCTACTCACTCACATTGATATCTATTAATGGGCATCTCCATAGCCCGTTGATACGCCTAGTTGATGTGAGACTATCTTCTCCTTTTTTTGTCTTCTCCACAACCACCATTCTATTCCACATATAGTGCTATGTCCATGGCTCACACTCATGTATTGCGTGAAAGTTGAAAAAGTTTGAGATTACTAAAGTATGAAACAATTGCTTGGCTTGTCATTGGGGTTGTGCATGATTAAATAAGATAGAGCAACAACCAGACTATATGATTTTGTAGGGATAACTTTCTTTAGCCATGTTACTTTGAGAAGACATGATTGCTTTATTAGTATGCTTGAAGTATTACTATTTCTTATGTCAATATGAAATTCTATTTTGAATCATTTGGATCTGAACATTCATGCCACAATAAAGAAAATTACATTGAGAATTATGCTAGGTAGCATTCCACATCAAAAATTCTGTTTTTATCATTTACCTACTCGAGGACGAGCAGGAATTAAGCTTGGGGATGCTTGATACGTCTCCAACATATCTATAATTTTTTATTGTTCCATGCTATTATATTACCCGTTTTGGATGTTCATGGGCTTTACTTTACACATTTATATCATTTTTGGGACTAACCTACTAATTGGAGGCCCAGCCCAAATTGTTGTTTTTTTGCCTATTTCAGTGTTTCGAACAAAAGGAATATCAAACGGAGTCCAAACGGGATGAAACCTTCGGGAGCGATCTTTTTGGAACAAATGCAAACCTGGAGACTCGGAGTGGACGTCAAGCAATAGAGGAGGCGGCCACGAGGGTACCCGGCGCGCCCCCACCCTCGTGGGGCCCTCGAGCGTCCACCGACCTAATTCTTCCTCCTATATATACCCACGTACCCTGAAACCATCAGAACAGACCACGAAAACCTAATTCCACCGCCGCAACCTTCTGTATCCACGAGATCCCATCTTGGAGCCTTCGTCGGCGCTCTGCCGGAGGGGGAATCGACCATGGAGGGCCTCTACATCATCTCCAAGGCCTCTCCGATGAGTTGTAAGTAGTTTACCACAGACCTTAGGGTCGATAGTTATTAGCTAGATGGCTTCTTCTCTCTCTTTGATTCTCAATACAAAGTTCTCCTCGATCTTCTTGGAGATCTATTCGATTTAACTCTTTTTGCGGTGTGTTTGTTGAGATTCGATGAATTGTGGGTTTATGATCAAGTTTATCTATGAGAAATATTTGAATCTCCTCTGAATTCTTTTATGTGTGATTAAGTTATCTTCGCAAGTCTCTGTTGGGGAACGTAGTAATTTCAAAAATTTCCTACGCACACGCAAGATCATGGTGATGCATAGCAACGAGAGGGAAGAGTGTTGTCCACGTACCCTCGTAGACCGAAGCGGAAGCGATCTGGCGTAGAGGAAGTAGTCGACGTTCTCCTCGCGATCCAACCGATCCCAGCGCCGTTACTCCGGCGCCTCCGAGTTCTTGACACACGTACAGCTCGGTGACGCTCCTCGGGCTCCAATCCAGCAGAGCTTCGGGGAGGGAGAGTTCCGTCAGCACGACGGCGTGGTGACGATCTTGATGTTCTACCGACGCAGGGCTTCGCCTAAGCACCGCTACGATATGACCGAGGTGGATTATGATGGAGGGGGCCGCACACGGCTAAGGAGCGATCTCAAGGATCAACTTGTGTGTTCTAGGGTGCCCCCTGCCCCCGTATATAAAGGAGCAAGGGGGGTGTGGCCGGCCCTAGGAGGAGGCGCGCCGGAGGAGTCCTACTCCCACCGGGAGTAGGACTCCCCCTTCCTAGTTGGATTAGGACTTGGGGGGAGGGAAAGAGGGAAGGGGCGCCCCCTCTCCTTGTCCTATTCGGACTAGGGGGGAGGGGGCGCGCGGCCTGCCCTGGCCGGCCCTTCCTCTTCTCCCTCATGGCCCACTAAGGCCCATTAACCCCGGGAGGTTCCGTAACCCCGGTGTTCGGTAAAATCCGATTTCACCGGAACCATTCGAACTCAAACATAGGCTTCCAATATATCAATCTTTATGTCTCGACCATTTGAGACTCCTCGTCATGTCCGTGATCACATCCGGGACTCGAACTTCTTCGGTACATCAAAATACACAAACTCATAATATAACCGTCATCGAAACCTTAAGCGTGCGGACCCTACGGTTCGAGAACAATGTAGACATGACCGAGACACGTCTCGGTCAATAACCAATAGCGGGACCTGGATGCCCATATTGGCTCCTACATATTCTACGAAGATCTTTATCGGTCAGACCGCATAACAACATCGTTGTTCCTTTGTCATCGGTATGTTACTTGCCGAGATTCGATCGTCGGTATCCAATACCTAGTTCAATCTCGTTACGGCAAGTCTCTTTACTCGTTCCGTAATACATCATCTCACAGCTAACTCTTTAGTTGTAGTGCTTGCAAGGCTTAAGTGATGTGTATTACCGAGAGGGCCCAGAGATACCTCTCCGACAATCGGAGTGACAAAACCTAATCTCGAAATACGCCAACCCAACATCTGCCTTTGGAGACACCTGTAGTACTCCTTTATAATCACCCAGTTACGTTGTGACGTTTGGTAGCACCAAAGTGTTCCTCCGTAAGCGGAGTTGCATAATCTCATAGTTATAGGAACATGTATATGTCATGGATAAAAGCAGTAGCAACATACTAAACGATCGTGTGCTAAGCTAATGGAATGGGTCATGTCAATCAGATCATTCACCTAATGATGTGACCTTGCTAATCAAACAACAACCCTTTGTTCATGGTTAGGAAACATAACCATCTTTGATTAACAAGCTAGTCTAGTAGAGGCATACTAGTGACATTCTGTTTGTCTATGCATTCACACATGTATTATGTTTCCGGTTAATACAATTCTAGCATGAATGATAAACATTTATCATGAAATAAGGAAATAAATAATAACTTTATTATTGCCTCTAGGGCATATTTCCTTCAGTCTCCCACTTGCACTAGAGTCAATAATCTAGATTACATAGTAATGATTCTAACACCCATGGAGTCTTGGTGTTGATCATGTTTTGCTCGTGGAAGAGGCTTAGTCAACGGGTCTGCTATATTCAGACCCGTATGTATCTTGCAAATCTCTATGTCTCCCACCTGGACTAAATCCCGGATGGAATTGAAGCGTCTCTTGATGTGCTTGGTCCTCTTGTGAAATCTGGATTCCTTTGCTAAGGCAATTGCTCCAGTATTGTCACAGAAGATTTTCATTGGACCCGATGCACTAGGTATGACACCTAGATCGGATATGAACTCCTTCATCCAGACTCCTTCATTAGCTGCTTCCGAAGCTGCTATGTACTCCGCTTCACATGTAGATCCCGCTACGACGCTTTGTTTAGAACTGCACCAACTGACAGCTCCTCCGTTTAGTGTAAATACGTATCCGGTCTGCGATTTAGAATCGTCCGGATCAGTGTCAAAGCTTGCATCAACGTAACCGTTTACGATGAGCTCTTTGTCACCTCCATATAAACATATCCTTAGTCCTTTTCAGGTATTTCAGGATGTTCTTGACCGCTGTCCAGTGATCCACTCCTGGATTACTTTGGTACCTCCCTGCTAAGCTTATAGCAAGGCACACATCAGGTCTAGTACACAGCATTGCATACATGATAGAGCCTATGGCTGAAGCATAGGGAACATCTTTCATTTTCTCTCTATCTTCTGCAGTGGTCGGGTATTGAGTCTTACTCAACTTCACACCTTGTAACACAGGCAAGAACCCTTTCTTTGCTTGATCCATTTTGAACTTCTTCAAAATTTTGTCAAGGTATGTGCTTTGTGAAAGTCCAATTAAGCGTCTTGATCTATCTCTATAGATTTTGATTCCCAATATGTATGCAGCTTCACCGAGGTCTTTCATCGAAAAACTCTTATTCAAGTATCCCTTTATGCTATCCAGAAATTCTATATCATTTCCGATTAGTAATATGTCATCTACATATAATATCGAAATGCTCTGAGCTCCCACTCACTTTCTTGTAAATACAGGCTTCTCCAAAAGTCTGTATGAACCCAAATGCTTTGATCACACTATCAAAGCGTTTATTCCAACTCGAGATGCTTGCACCAGTCCATAAATGGATCGCTGGAGCTTGCACACTTTGTTAGCTCCTTTGGATCGATAAAACCTTCGGTTGCATCATATACAACTCTTCTTCCGAAATCCATTCAGAATGCAGTCTTTACATCCATTTGCCAAATTTCATAATCATAAAATCGGCAATTGCTAACATGATTCAGACGGACTTAAGCATCGCTACTGGTGAGAAGGTCTCATCGTAGTCAATCCCTTGAACTTGTCGGAAACCCTTTGCGACAAGTCGAGCTTTAATAAACAGTTACATTACCGTCGTGTCGGTCTTCTTCTTGAAGATCCACTTGTTTTCTATTGCTTGCCGACCCTCGGGCAAGTCAACCAAAGTCCATACTTTGTTTTCATACATGGATCCCATCTCAGATTTCATGGCCTCAAGCCATTTTGCGAATCTGGGATCACCATCGCTTCTTCATAGTTCGTAGGTTCATCATGATCTAGTAGCATGACTTCCGAACAGGATTACCGTACCACTCAGTGCGGATCTTACTCTGGTTGATCTACGAGGTTCGTAGTAACTTGATCTGAAGTTTCATGATCAACATCATCAACTTCCTCACTATTTGGTGTAGATGTCTCGAAAGCGGGTTTACGTGACAAACTACTTTCAAGTAAGGGAGAAGGTACAATTACCTCATCAAGTTCTACTTTCCTCCCACTCACTTCTTTCGAGAGAAACTCCTTCTCTAGAAAGGATCCATTCTTAGCAACAAATGTCTTGCCTTCGGATCTGTGATAGAAGGTGTACCCAACTGTCTCCTTTGGGTATCCTATGAAGACACATTTCTCCGATTTGGGTTCGAGCTTATCAGGTTGAAGCTTTTTCACACAAGCATCGCATCCCCAAACTTTAAGAAGCGACAACTTTGGTTTCTTGCTAAACCATAGTTCATAAGGTGTCGTCTCAGCGGATTTTGACGGTGTTCTATTCAGTGTGAATGCGGCCGTCTCAAGAGCATAACCCCAAAGCGATAGCGGTAAATCTGTAAGAGACATCATAGATCGCACCATATCTAGTAAAGTGCGATTCTGACGTTCGGACACACAATTACGTTGTGGTGTTCGGGTGGCGTGAGTTGCTGAAACTATTCGCATTGTTTCAAATGTAGACCAAACTCGTAACTCAAATATTCACCTCCACAATCAGATCGTAGAAACTTAATTTTCTTATTACGATGATTTTCAACTTCACTCTGAAATTCTTTGAACTTTTCAAATGTTTCAGACTTATGTTTCATTAAGTAGATATACCCATATCTGCTTAAATCATCTGTGAAGGTGAGAAAATAACGATATCCGCCACGAGCCTCAACATTCATCGGACCACATACATCTGTATGTATGATTTCCAACAAATCTGTTGCTCTCTCCATAGTGCCGGAGAACGGGGTTTTAGTCATCTTGCCCATGAGGCACGGTTCGCAAGTGCCAAGTGATTCATAATCAAGTGACTCCAAAAGTCCATCAGTATGGAGTTTCTTCATGCGCTTTATACCGATATGACCTAAATGGCAGTGCCACAAATAAGTTGCACTATCATTATCAACTCTGCATCTTTTGGTTTCAACATTATGAATATGTGTATTACTACTATCGAGATTCATCAAAAATAGACCACTCTTCAAGGGTGCATGACCATAAAAGATATTACTCATATAAATAGAACAACCATTATTCTCTGATTTAAATGAATAACCGTCTCGCATTAAACAAGATCCAGATATAATGTTCATGCTCAACGCATGCACCAAATAACAATTATTTAGGTCTAAAACTAATCCCGAAGGTAGATGTAGAGGTAGCGTGCCGACCGCGATCACATCGACTTTGGAACCATTTCCCACGCGCATCGTCACCTCGTCCTTTGCGGTGTTTGCTTAATCCGTAGTCCTGTTTGAGTTGCAAATATTAGCAGCAGAACCAGTATCAAATACCCAGTGCTCTGCGAGCTCTAGTAAGGTACACATCAATAACATGTATATCACATATACCTTTGTTCACCTTGCCACCCTTCTTATCCGCCAAATACTTGGGGCAGTTCCGCTTCGATGACCAGTCGCTTGCGGTAGAAGCACTCAGTTTCAGGTTTAGGTCCAGACTTGGGTTTCTTCTCTGAGCAGCAACTTGCTTGCTGTTCTTCTTGAAGTTCCTTCTTCTTCCCTTTGCCTTTCTTCTTGAAACTAGTGGTCTTATTGACCATCAACACTTGATGCTCCTTCTTGATTTCTACCTCCGCAGCCTTTAGCATTGCGAAGAGCTCGGTATAGTCTTTA
Organism: Aegilops speltoides; assembly: GCA_021437245.1. Lineage (NCBI taxonomy): Eukaryota > Viridiplantae > Streptophyta > Magnoliopsida > Poales > Poaceae > Aegilops > Aegilops speltoides. The sequence goes on along the minus strand of CM038147.1, from coordinate 381,579,962 downwards.
CTAACCCTTGCATATTATAGTTCATCACGAAGCCTTTGTAGCTTGGTGGCGGTGATTGAAGAATTCTGTCAAACACAATCATCCGGAAGATTAACTCCCGGTTGAGTCAAGTGATTGTAATACCCAGACATTTTGAGTATGTGCTCACTGACAGAACTATTCTCCTCCATCTTGCAGCTATAGAACTTATTGGAGACTTCATATCTCTCAATCTGAGCATTCTGTTGGAATATCAACTTCAACTCCTGGAACATCTCATATGCTACATGATGTTCAAAACGTCGTTGAAGTCCCGGTTCTAAGCCGTAAAGCATGGCACACTGAACTATAGAGTAGTCATCAGCTTTGCTCTGCCAGACGTTCTTAACGTCGTCAGTTGCATCAGCAGCAGGCCTGGCACCTAGCGGTGCATCCAGGACGTAACTCTTCTGTGCAGCAATGAGGATAATCCTCAAGTTACGGACCCAGTCCGTGTAATTGCTACCATCATCTTTCAACTTTGCTTTCTCAAGGAACGCATTAAAATTCAACGGAACAACAGCACGAGCCATCTATCTACAATCAAACATAGACAAGCAAGATACTATCAGGTACTAAGTTCATGATAAATTTAAGTTCAATTAATCATATTACTTAAGAACTCCCACTTAGACGGACATCTCTTCTAGTCATCTAAGTGATCACGTGATCCAAATCAACTAAACCATAACCGATCATCACGTGAGATGGAGTAGTTTTCAATGGTGAACATCTTATGTTGATCATATCTACTATATGATTCACGCTCGACCTTTCGGTCTCCGTGTTCCGAGGCCATATCTGCATATGCTAGGCTCGTCAAGTATAACCTGAGTATTCTGCGTGTGCAAAACTGGCTTGCACCCGTTGTAGATGGACGTAGAGCTTATCACACCCGATCATCATGTGGTGTCTCGGCACGACGAACTTTGGCAACGGTGCATACTCAGGGAGAACACTACTTGATAATTTTAGTGAGAGATCATCTTAAAATGCTACCGTCAATCAAAGCAAGATAAGATGCATAAAGGATAAACATCACATGCAATCAATATAAGTGATATGATATGGCCATCATCATCTTGTGCTTGTGATCTCCATCTCCGAAGCACAGTCGTGATCACCATCGTCCTTGGCGCGACACCTTGATCTTCATCGTAGCATCGTTGTCGTCTCGCCATCTATTGCTTCTCGACTATCGCTACCGCTTAGTGATAAAGTAAAGCAATTACAGAGCGTTGCATTTCATACAATAAGCGACAACCATATGGCTCCAGCCAGTTGCCGATAACTTCGGTTACAAAACATGATCATCTCATACAATAAAATATAGCATCATGTCTTGACCATATCACATCACAACATGCCCTGCAAAAACAAGTTAGACGTCCTCTACTTTGTTGTTGCAAATTTTACGTGGCTGCTACGGGCTTAAGCAAGAACCAATTTCACCTACGCATCAAAACCACAACGATACTTCGTCAAATAGACTTCGTTTTAACCTTCTCAAGGACCGGGCGTAGCCATACTCGGTTCAACTAAAGTGAGAGAGACAGACACCCGCCAGTCACCTTTAAGCAACGAGTGCTCGTAGCGGTGAAACCAGTCTCGCGTAAGCGTCACGATAATGTCGGTCCGGGCCGCTTCATCTCACAATACCGCTGAACCAAAGTATGACATGCTGGTAGGTAGTATGACTTGTATCGCCCACAACTCACTTGTGTTCTACTCGTGCAAAACATCAAACCATAAAAAACCTAGGCTCGGATGCCACTGTTGGGGAGCGTAGTAATTTCAAAAATTTCCTACGCACACGCAAGATCATGGTGATGCATAGCAACGAGAGGAAGAGTGTTGTCTCGTACCCTCGTGAGACCGAAGCGGAAGCGATCACTGGCGTAGAGGAAGTAGTCGACGTTCTCCTCGCGATCAACCGATCCAGCGCCGTTACTCCGGCGCCTCCGAGTTCTTGACACACGTACAGCTCGGTGATGCTCCTCGGGCTCCAATCCAGCAGAGCCGGGAAGGAGAGTTCCGTCGGCCGACGGCGTGGTGGCGATCTTGATGTTCTACCGGCGCAGGGCTTCGCCTAAGCACCGCTTCACGATATGACCGAGGTGGATTATGGTGGAGGGGGACCGACACGGCTAAGAGCGATCTCAAGGATCAACTTGTGTGTTCTAGGGTGCCCCTGCCCCGTATATAAAGGAGCAAGGGGGTGCGGCCGGCCCTAGGAGGAGGCGGCCGGAGGAGTCCTACTCCCAGGGAGTAGGACTCCCCCCTTCCTAGTTGGATTAGGACTTGGGGGAGGAAGAGGGAGAGGGG
>CM038147.1:379580644-379693144 GCA_021437245.1 Aegilops speltoides | reverse complement strand
CCTTCTTCGCCTTCCTCGCATTGTTCTTGGAGTTCCGCCGCCATTAACTTCCGCTTCGCCCCGGTCACAGATCAACTCGAACGCACTCGAATCATCGCGGCTTTTCTTCGCCTTCTCCGTTCTCGTAAGCTTCTTCCCTTCTTGACTCAGATCTGTTTTTAGGTTCCAGCTTCATATCGTTCCTCACACGCCTCGTTGGTTCTCTTAACTTTGAACAACACCGTGAATCAGATCAGATCAATGGCGCATCCTCGCAAGATCCGCTGTATTTTCTCACTTTAATCCCATAGATCTTCCGCACATGTATCTGTTCCGTAATGCACTTCTGTTTCTGCCTTTCTTCCATGAAATATTTTCTGTTTTCTGTGAACCTGCGTTTGATCCGCAGCCATAATAGGGATTTGTGAAACTTGTTTCTGCAAATTAACTATCCATAGCTTCAATTACTTCCAAAGCCTGGATTTAGGCGGTTTAACTCGCTATATGAGAAGACTGCTAAACCGGCATATATATATATCATTAGCCCTCTTGTTGAACCGCCAGAATCCACCTGACATCATATCATAGGACACCGGTTTATAAACACTGCCTCCGGTTTATCATAACTTAAATCAATCACCTTGTATCAAACATGCTCTTGAACCGGATCAATTACTTTTTGTAGATCTTATCATGGCCAAACAAGTGTATGAATGCAACTGGGTTCCTTCTCGTGTCACCGAATCCCAGCTGAATGATCTGGTCTTGATTGGCGCTTTAGATGACAAAGAGACAGTCCACTGGAGGGTCCCTGGAGAGGAATGTCCTCCCACACCCCAGGAAGGAGAAGTTGTGGTCTTCGCAGATCACCTGGCTCGGGGCTTTAAACCGCCCGGTTCAAAATTTTACCGGGACGTGCTAGCCAATTTTCAGCTCCGTCCCCAGGACATTGGCCCCAACTCCGTCACCAATTTATGCCACTTTCAAGTACTATCTGAAGTATATCTTCAAGAAGAACCTTCTGTTGAATTGTTTAGAGACCTCTTCCATCTAAACCGTCGCACTGAATTCACCGACGGCCCCAATACGGAATTGGGTGGTATGGCTATTCAAAAGAGGAAGGAGATCACCTATCCCCACGTCAAACTCCATACTCACCCCGAGGAGTGGAATGCGACTTGGTTTTATTGCAAGGATACTTCTCCTGAAGGTGAAAGTCCCTTACCTGGCTTTCGTCCAGAGCGGCTAAGCAACACCCATCCATTTCCACAAAGATTAAGCGCCAAAGTAGAAGCAACACGCCCAAGAATCGTCCAAGCTCCGAGCCTTTATGGCTAACGGTTTGACTGGAATAGATCTTGCACGCTGCTGGTTATCATGGGGCATCCTGCCTCTGAGCCGGCGTTCCGGTTTGATGTGCCAGTACACTGGTAGTGTCGACGACCCACTCCGACACACAAAACTCGAACTTTCGATGATGAAGTTATGGACTCGTAAAAGGATGTTGAATGAACTCGAGCACCTCTCGTGCTCAAACCGCCTAGCTCTCATCGCACCACCAACAAACCGCTCATGTAAGTTTCTAGTTGTTCCATCATTAAACTCATATCGCTTCATGTATCCAACATTTAATTATTTCGATCCAGGTGATAATCCGCTTTGGAGCAAGAAACTTTCACAAGACAAAGCGGAGAAAGTGGCGCCAACCCGCCCAAAACCAAAATTGTCAAGAAATCAGCCCATAAGAGAAAGACCATCGCTTCATCCGACCCAGCCATTGACGATGATGTGGGTAATCCGAACTTGATTCTCTTGGCTTGCTTTTTACACGCCTTTATTGATGATGATGCTTGTCGATGATGTCAAGCCAAGAACGCAGGATTCGCCGAGGTAACTATTCTCTCATCTCGATTCAAGCAAATTTGCCTTTGCCAAAATTTCGCCAGTAAACCGGAAAGTTAATTTTTCTCACCCTCTTGCTTATTTGGATCCCAAATTTCTTATGAAGACACAGAACATGAAGTCGCCGACAACCCAAGACAGCGGTCAAGTAGTTACCTCTGCCGGTTTACCAAACAGCCCGGTTCGAAGCGCCATCCGAGGTCTCCGACCTTTTATTGCTTTAAATTCCAAAGCGGTTTCTTCCACAACCTCTTAATCCGTCCGACCGATTATCGGTCACTTCCCATTCATCCTCCGTGAATCTCGCCACTCAGCTACCACCATTGAAGATAGCCGGTAAGCCAAACCGCCATATGCTTCTAACATATTTTGCAACGGATATGCTTTTTCCCGACTCTTTGTCTCTTAGAACCAAACCGAAACTAAGCAAGAAGGCCCGTTTGGATAAACGGTGAAGAAGCTGCCGCCAGATCATGAGAGGGCGCCAATCTTGAAAATTTTGCCTCAAGACATTCCCAATGATCCTCCGTACAAGATGAGGTTATTCTCAAGAAAGGCTCACAACACTTCAATCTCGCTGATCCACCGCCAGACCGTCCGGTTTGAGAAATCTCGCAGCCTCTGCTAATAAAACGGCCGTGCCCACACAATCCGCTGAGTCCAAAGATGATGACGCTAGGATTATCGGTATGGGCCACTCAACCGGGAATCTCGCAACCTTAACCAGCACATCGTGAAGGAAGATTTTTCCACCTTGAATAAAGGAAAATGGGATATTGAACTGGAAACATATGCTGCTCTAAGCGCCCAAGACCTTCATTCCGGCTATTTAAACCGGCTTTATACTAGCCGTGACTATGAAGCTGGCTTGGTCAAGTTAATGAGAGACAAGTTTGAGGTAACTCACTCCTTTTCATCACAAGAATCAGTCCTTGTAGCCCTAAGGGCCGGTTTGCAATCTTGATCAAACCGACTTGACTATATTCCTTAACAACTTTGAAATCCCAGATAGTTTCTAAGGGCCGGTTTAACTGTGCATACTTAAACCGTACTTCAACAAAACTGCCTTTGGAAACATTGCTAGCTCAAATAGCCATTAGCCCCAAGTGCCAAGTTGAATACTTGTATTGAGCTTGGGACTTTGCAATCTAGTAGTAATATAAAAATCAAGGTACATTAGCCCCAAGTGTCAAGCATATAACTTTGTTGTGTGGTTGAGACTTTGACTTTCTTGAATTTGCTTGCTGAACATACTATTGATACACGTGCTGAGGTAAAAATCAAGGAGGACCGGATTGTCGATTTACAAGCTGCTTTGAAAACCCAAAGCAGTCAAATGAAAAGGCCAAGAAAGAATTAACCAAAGGCTTTGAACGCTGCTGAACAAATGAAGGAAGGCTTGAAGAAAGAACAGGCAGACTGGGCCACTGAGAAGGCCAATTTGATCAAGCGAGCAGAAAATGCTGAAGCTGCCCTTAAACCGGTGGTAGATGATTTGACAGCCGTAAAGCGGCAAGTACACTCTATGACTGTGGCAATCTTTGGTAAGCTTCCTTTGAACAGTTGTAATGTGTTGAACCTGCTGTATCATCGCTCCGATTTGAGACTAACTGTTGACTGTTGTAGGCACACGCATTGGACACTTAGGAAACGATGTGCGGAAGAAGCTGAAGGCTGTCTACACCTTAGTAGAACAGTTATATACCGGAGCCCAGCGTATCATCACCACAGCCTCACATAACAACCCGGCACCTTCCTTGATTCAAGATACTCAACCGCTGTCCATGCTTCCCGCCCGGATTGAAGAGGTGAAAAAATCTGCTGCTCGAACCGGAGCTATTAACGCTTTGATCCGAGCCAAGGCATGGGTACCAGACTTTGATCCCATGGAAGCAGCTCAAGGCTATCCCAGTGTTAAAGAAGATGGTTCTGATTTCAATGAAGAGGATTTACGGCTATAAACCGTGCAAGACGCCCCGCTTGTCACCGGTCAAGAAGCCGATTTGGAGCATTACCAAGCACAATACAATGACCAAAACAAGCGAAAGTGCTCGCCTAACTTTTGAAGCGGAAAACCTGATCCCTCCAATCCGTAAGCATACTTACGCCCCGATATTGAACCGCCTTCCCGATCCACGAAGAGGCTATTTTCCAAGCGCTAATGGGAATCGATCGACCATCGTTGATTTCACCAATGGGTAGAGACGAGGAGGTCAAGCGGCGGAGGATGAAGAGCAGGCTTGAACCGTGGCCGTTTAAATATCTGTCATTGGCGGTTTGCCCAAAGAACAATGATCTCACTTGGGCACCGTGTCGCCTTGTAATAACTTTAGTTAAAACTTTCCGCTTGAATATGCCTTCGCATAAGTAGTGAAACTTTTGCTTGATTCGTATTTCGCAACCAGAAAAATTTGAACCTCGGTGGCGGTGATATCGCCACCGGTTTATGATATTCAATATATATATCATAAATCCAATAAATATGTGATACAAATACCTGCGTGGTTCTGGCATGAAGTGGCGAGCTAAACTTAAAGCGGAGGCCTTAAAAACCATGACCGCTCAGAAGCGGGAGAGAACAAATCCCATATAAACCGTGCTGAATCAGCATAAGCCCCCTTGTTATTCAATGATGATAACAAGAAAAGGGTAAACCGGGCAGATACACTCCGGAGTAAGATTAAACCGTGTTCTGTCAATTTGTAATTGACAGTTGAACCGGAAAAAACACGTTGTCGGTTTAAAAAACGCAACAAAAAATCGAATACCAATTATGAGAAAATATGGCAACAAAGGCAATAACTTTTTGCAAAAGAAAAGCTTTACTGAGCTGGTCAGATGGCATTACCATGGTCAGACGCAACCAAGCTCCCCGGCGAGCGATGGTGCCACCGGCCAGTCCCCAAAAGACTCGTGGCGATACGCCGCCAAGTGGCATGACATTGGTTCGGGTTCACCAAGCCCCAAATGACTCGCCCTATAGGCCACCAAGAGGCGGATCTGGTTCAGACTTGACCGTGTCCCCAATGATCCGTGGCTTTCGCTTATCAAGAGGTGTTGCATTGGTTCGGACACGACCAAGCCCCCAAGTGATAAAAAACAAATGTCAAGGGGTAAACCGGAGGCCGCTTTAAAAACAGAGTCACTCCATGTAACCACGCATGATAAGAAAGACAGAGACCCCGCTTTAGCTGAGGCTCCGGTTTTATCATATCGAAGATAATATATACATTGTCATGATATGTACATAAAGAGAGCCGATGGCTCAAGTGTAGTAAGGCCGAAGATGAGCTATATTCCACGGCCTATTGGTCTCCTCCTCTGATGTACGTGAGTTTTGATGCTCTCGAATATCAATCAGATAGTATGATCCGTTGTGTAGATTCTTGCTGACCACAAAAGGTCCTTCCCAAGGCGGGGATAACTTGTGCTGATCTGTCTGGTCTTGGATGAGGCGAAGCACCAAATCTCCTTCTTGAAAGGTTCGGGTTTTAACCCGCGATCGTGATAACGACGAAGATCTTGCTGGTAAATTGCCGAACGAGCAGCTGCCATATCACGCGCTTCATCCAATAGATCCAAAGCGTCCTGTCGTGCCATCTCGTTGTCCGCTTCAACATAAGCCGCTACACGGGGCGAATCGTGCCGGATATCACTGGGGAGAACTGCCTCTGCTCCGTAGACCATGAAGAACGGTGTATATCCAAGTGGACCGGTTTGGCGAGTATTGATACTCCATAGCAGCGATGGGAGCTTTTCAACCCAGCAGACCGGTGTTCTCTCAGAACGGAACCATAAGCCGTGGTTTGATGCCTCGAGGATCTCTTGATTAGCTCGCTCGCCTGCCCGCTGGACTGGGGTGAGCCATCGATGACACGCAAGCCGGATGTGCTCACGCTCACGTAACTCTTTCATAGCACCCTTGGATAAATTAGTACCATTATCAGAATGATCTTGTGTGGAAAGCCAAACCGAAAATCACCTTTTGATGAATCGCACCATTGCTGCCGCATCACACTTGCCGATGTGCTCGCTTCAACCCACTTGGTAAATTTGTCCACCGCCACCAATAGGTGGGTCTTTTATCCTGGATCGCTTAAAGGGTCCAACCATATCCAGCCCCAAGTTGCAAACGGCCACGTTATTGGGATCATCCTCAACTCTTGTGCCGGTACATGAGCACGCCTTGAAAATTTCGACATCCATCACACCGCTTAACCAAATCCTCCGTGACGCGCGTGTCGTCAACCAGTAAAATCCGTGACGGAACGCCTTTGCCACCGTGAGACTTTGAACCGGCGTGATGTCCACAATCCCTTCATGGATTTCTCGAAGATTTCACAGCCTTCCTCGGGAAACACAACGTTGAAACGCCTCGATACATCGCAATGATGCAACTCACCATTAAGAATCGCTATAGACTTGGAGCGCCGGACTATCTGTTCGCCGTAATCTCATCTTCCGCAATTCCTCGAGTCATATACGCAAGAAAAGGAATCGCCCAATCCGAATAGCATGTAATGCTGCCACCAATTGAGCCTCCGGATCAGAATAGCCAACCGCTTCACCGTAGCCGGACGGACGGGTTGTGCAAGACGCCCAAAAGACATTAGGCGGGACCGTTTACGCTGAGAACCCAACCGCTCAAAGCGCCCGCCGCCGTTCTTCCGCGATCCACATGATCCACTTGATAACCCTTGAAGCAACCATCAATATTATCCACTTCTCGACGATATGCGCCATAAGCGGTCCTTAGAATCCCAAGTGTCGATACTTGCCGAGCCACCGTGTCCGAGTCACCAAAGCACTTAACCCGCTTAAGTTCATCTCCTTAGCCATCCGGAGACCATGGAGCAAGGCTCTGACTCAGCTGCATTATTAGTACAAGGAACATTAAACGGAGAACATAACAAAACTTATCACCTCGCGGGAAGTTAAACGACTCAGCCCCGAGCCTTCCAACTTCCCGGATCCATCGAAATGAATAGTCCAATATGTGTGATCCGCTTCTCCTCCGTGCTTGTAACTCCGCCCACCATTAATAAAATCAACAAGTACTTGAGACTTCACCGCTGTCCGTGGTATATACTTTAGTCCATGCGGCCCAAGCTCTATGGCCCATTTGGCAATCCGGCCAGTCGCCTCCCGGTTCTGTATGATATCACCCAAAGGAGCTGAACTGACTACTATGATAGGGTGTCCTTGGAAATACTGCTTCAGTTTCTGACTGGCCATAAAAACACCATAGACTAGCTTCTGCCAATGCGGATACCTTTGTTTGGACTCAATAAGCACCTCACTGATACAATAAACCGCCATTGAACAGATATTCTTGCTCGCCTCCTTGCGCTCCACCACAATAGCCACGCCATCGCCGAGCATTGGCTGCCACATATAACAATAGTGGCCTTGTCAACCGGAGCCGCAAGAACAAAGCGGATTGGCCAATTGCCGCTTTAAGTCTCAAATGCTTCGTCGCAGCCGGACCTGCATTTAAATTATCTGCTTACTTCAAAGATTCGGTATAAGGGATAGCCTTCTCCGAGGCGGCCGATAAACCGCTCAACGCAGCGATTCTCGCCCGCCAAACGCTGAACATCATTGATACACTTCGTTTAGCCAAGGAATTAATAGCTTTAATTTTCTCCGGATTAGCCTCAATTCTCTCGTTAGACACCGAAACCCCAATAACTTGCTCGCCGAACACCAAAGACGACTTGGCCGGATTAAGCATCATCTTGTAAATGCGCAAGTTGTCAAAGGTTTCTTCAAATCGCCCACCAGTGGTTCCTTTTGTCTTGATTTTACTACAATATCATCCACATAAGCATGCACATTGCGGTCGATCTGTATGCAGCAGTTCAGACACACCGCCGATAAGTAGCTCGGGCGCTCTTGAGCCCAAAAGGCATGGATACATAGCGTAGGCTCCAAAGGGAGTTATAAACGCTGTTTTCTCCTGGTCCTTAACCGCCATTTTGATCCGATGATATCCAGAGTATGCATCCAAAAACTTAAACGCCACATCTCCGCCGTGGCATCAATAACTGATCAATGCGGGAGGGCAAAAGGATCCGCCGGACAAGCTTTATTAAGATCTCGTAGTCTACACACATACGCCAAGTGCCATTTTTCTTAAGGACCAGACCGGATTAGCAAGCCACTCGATGAAACACTTCAATGATAAAGCCACCGCCAAAAGCCTGGCCATTTCTCCAATGGCTTTGCGCTTTTCTTCGTTAAACCGCGGAGGAACTGTTTTACCGGTTTATACTTAGGATCCACATTAAGTGTGTGCTCACGAAGTTCCTCGGTACACCGCATGTCGATGGCTTCCATGCAAAGATATCCCGTTCTCACGGATGAACTCGATGAGCGCACTTTCCTATTTGGGATCCAGTTGGCACCGACCGTGAATCGCTTGGACGAATCGCCGCACGAAGTCAACAAGTTTAGTCTCACCGCCGATTTAAACTTCAGATCCGATTCATGCTCAGAGTTGGTTTCTTTAAAGGGTCATATCTCGCTGGATCAACGTTGTCCTTATAGAACTTCAACTCCTCCGTGGCGCAGACCACCTCGCATAAGCTGCATCACCTTCCTCACATTCTAAAGCGACTCGGCGGCTTCCATGCACCGTTATCGCTCCCTTGTAACCCGCATTTTGAGCTGCAAGTAGATGTAACAAGGTCGTGCCATGAACTTAGCATAAGCCGCCGCCCAAACAAAGCATGATACGGACTCGGATTTTTACTACCTCAAAGGTTAGCTTTTCGCATCGAATCGTGCTCGCTCAAAAGCCACATCCAGGCTATCTTACCAACAGGATAAGCAGATTTGCTCGGTACTACGCCGTGGAACACCGTATTGACGGTTCGAGATCCTTGTCCGTTAGACCCATGCGACGGAAAGTTTCATAGTATAATATGTTAATACCGCTTCCTCCATCCATAAGCACCTTAGTGAACTTATAGCCCCCACCGAGGGTCTACCACTAATGCCACCGCCCGGATTATCAACCCGGGGATGGTCCTCTCGCCCACACGATAGGCTGCTCCGACCAGCGTAAATAACGCGGCAAGGCCGGTTCAACAGAGTTCATCGCCGCCAGAAGTTTTCGTCGCGCTTATCCAAGCTAGTTGTGAAAACATGATATCGCCCATTGTTCAACCGCTTTGGTTGGCTCGATAACCCGATCGCGCGCTGCCGCTGCTTGGCCGTTCGATTATTCGATTGTTGTGACCGCCTCGATTTAGTCCTGAACCGAAGCTCCATCGTGACCCGCCCGTGGAAACCGGATCTCGAACCGCCACCGACTTCTGGTCATACCGAAAGCATTAGAATTTTTGAACTCCTGCATAATGTAACAATCTTTCCAGAGATGGTTAGCTGGCGATTCCTTCGTCCCGTGCTTGGGGCAAGGTTGATTCAACAAGTAATTCAAACGGCTTGCATTAGGATTTTGACCCTGATTCGCCTTGCCTCTGCGCTGCTGCCCCCTGTCCTGTGCATTAGTGTTGGCCACGAAATCTGGGTTGCCATCTGCTTTGCGCTTGCCTCCGTTTCCATGACCCGCCGGTTTAAACTGCTGCCCCTTGGAGTTGCCGTTCTTCTTTCCCTTCCCTGCTTCATCATCATCAGCCTCGGGATCCTTGGTACCGTCTCGAATCAGATATTTCACCAAAGCGCCATGAGGGTTCCCATGTCATTACAGAACCGCTTCATGCGCCCCAATTTCAATTTTAGAGGCTCAAACCGGCAGTTGCCTTCTAATGTTAAGATTGCCGAGTCAGCGTTGATCCTGTCAGAGGAGTGCAAAATCTCGGAAACACGGCGTATCCAACGGGTTGTCGACTTCTTCTCCCGGACGCAAGCCGCCAGGTCTACTATGGACTTGGGCTGCTTACACGTATCCTTGAAGTTCTGAATAAACCGGCCCGTGAACTGGGCCCATGAGCTAATAGAGTTGGGCGGTAAGCTTTTCAACCAAGTACGAGCCGTGCCTTCCAAAGATCATGGTGAAGTACTTTGCACACGCGTCTCATCGACATCTAGCATCTCCATTGCCATCTCATAACTTTCAACCCACGCTTGGGGCGATCGGCGGTGTAATTCGCACCTTGCGTGGACCCTAAAAGTCTTTAGGCAGGCGCACATTGCGAAAGCGGGATTAAACAGGCACCCTAAAGCGGATGCGACTCTGGTCCGTGAAGGTGGTAGGGCGAACCGTGTATGTTGACCCGCGTCATCCTGGGCTGCTAACTCGGCCTCCCTGCGTGCCCGGGCCTGATCCACCACTTCCTGAGCATCATGAATACCACCCGTTAGGTTATTGCCACAGGCCGCTTCATGATCCCGCGCGATGCTTGATATGGCCGGTTCATCCACACGCCTGCTGTAGCTCCGGCTTGGACGGGGTGTAGAATGAATCCGATCACGGCTATATGAATACGCCTCCTGTTGAATCAGTGCAGTCCGGAGAAGCTCCTTAACCCGGCGCGTCTCAACTGCTTGCGGGGAATCTCCTTCGACCGGGATAGCCTCCAATCGTGCCGCGGCTGCAACAAGGTTGTCCATAGGATTAGAATAATGACCTGGGGGTGTTTAAACCGGTGGAGGAACCACCACGTTCTGCTGAGGAGGTTCCATCAGGCGTGGTTGGACCGCCGCCCTGCTCTCGGCGCGCCAATCCGGTTTGCTCCTCGCTACCGGGCGGATTATCGGGTCCAGCTCCCGGGGTCTGAAAGAGATTTCTAGGATCAAATCCTAATGGTAGGCGCGATCTATACTTCCGCTTCAACACCTCCTGCGACGCACTCTGATCAAGCATGAGTTTGTAAGCCTGGGCGTCCAGAGCGGCCCGCTCTGCGGCCATCCGCTCCTTCTCTGAGGCTAGATCCGCTTTGGCTTGCGTGATCTGCTCTTTCACCTTCGCAATTTCTGCATTATGAGCCTCCTGATCCGCCGGGTTGTCCTCCGCCATTAGCGCAGCTAGTGCATCAAACAGATCCGATAGAACTTGAACCGGCGGGCGACCGGCCTCCTCGCTTCGCCGCCACCGCCGCGCTGATCCGGAAAGCATCGCCATCGCGTTGAAGAGTGGTTTGCTGCTGCGCATCGGCCATGAATATTCCAACCCGGTTGAACTGGTTCGGGGGGTCCGGAATACTGTCGCCATCGGAACAGCCCCTGATCATATCGTTCTGCAGCTGGTACAATGACTCGGTCTCTCCTGTTGAAGATTCGTCACCGGAATAAACGACGGTCTCACTACCGTGTTCTGAACCGGCATTGTGTTCTCCTTCGTGGATGACTCCAACGAAGACATGCTTCATGGCCGGTTTAACCTGGGCAGGTCGTGCACGCTGGGCCGTCTCGACGAGGTCGGTGCAGATGTCCGCCTCAGGCCCAGGCTCCCCGATCTTGCCGATGAAAACATGTATGCCACCGAAGGGGACCCGGTATCCGTACTCAATTGAATCGGCCTCGGGACCCCACCCGCGCCGCCGATGTAGATCCGGTCGCGACGACTCTGGTCATCCGCCCACGACGTAGCCTTCGAGTCCTTTGAGCTTGCCCTCCAAGATTGTCAAACCATCGTGCGATAGCCCCACGGTGGGCGCCAACTGTCGTGGATTTGTCACGGCAGATGTCCTAGCGTAAGGACTTAGTCGTGGAGCCATCGCTACGGGTTTACCTGAAGGGGTTAAAGCGGACACAAAGACACAAGGGTTTTATACTAGTTCGGCCCCTTCGATGAAGGTAAAAGCCTACGTCTAGTTGTGATGGAATTGATGTGGTTTCGATGGCTAGGGAGCAAACAAGCTTCGTCTAGGCTCGAGTTGTGGTTGTCTGTCTTTGAACCGTCGCTGGGTCGTCCCCTTATATACACGAGTGACGCCCGTCGGTTCGTAGAGTCCCAACCGGTTCATACTGTGATCCCGTTGGTATCTCTCTATTCCTAACTTACAATACAAGTTATACATTAGGCCGGTTTACGGCTACAAGTTCTAAACCGACTACAGGCCTTGGGCCTTTCTTTGCTTATACCACTAACGGAGTTAACTCGGCCCAAGCTGGCCGGTTTACACCTAGTGGTAATATCCCCAACAAAGAAGGAGAAGAAGAAGAATAAGAAGAGGAAGAGGAAGAAGAAGGAGAAGAAGAAGAAGAAGAAGAAGAGAAGAAGAAGGAGGAGGAAGAAGAAGGAGAAGAAGAAGAATAAGAAGAATAAGAAGAGGAAGAAGAAGGAGAAGAAGAAGAAGAATAAGAAGAGGAAGAAGAAGGACTTCTTCTGTTATGGCAAAAGGAATAGAAGAAAATAAATAATGCGGAAAAGAAAAAAACTAATATAAAGCAAAAATATTCACAAAGAAACTAAATACGGCAAAAAAAACTACTCAGAAATAAATAGAAGAAGAAAATAAATAACTATATAAAAAAATTACTCAAAAACAAATAGAAGAAAATAAATAATGCGGAAAAGAAAAAAACTAATATAAAGCAAAAAATATTCACAAAGAAACTAAATACGGCAAAAAACTACTCGTAAATAAATAGAAGAAGGAAATAAAGCGTAAAATAAATAACTATATAAAAATTACTCAAAAATAAATAGAACAAAATAAATAATGCGAAAAGAAAAAACTAATATAAAGCAAAAATATTCACAAAGAAACTAAATACGGCAAAAAACTACTCGTAAATAAATAGAAGAAAAAAATAAAGCGTAAAATTAAAAAAAAATGTTTGGGCGCTACCCGGTGAACCTTGGGGCCGCCCGTGAGCCTACCAGTCCTAGGGTGTGCAAATGCAGCCTAGAAGGGCCAGGAGGCTCACCGGCAGCGCGCTTAGTTAGGCCCGTAAGCACGCTATTCAGAGGAGTTCGAAGGCAGCCATGGCTGGGTTTATAAACCAGGCGGCTGCCCTTCGCTTCGGGCGAGGTGGGACTAAACATAGCGCATCATGGTGGCAGCGCACGGCCTTTAGTACCGGTTTGAGCCACAAACCGGTACTAAAGGCCCCCCCCTTTAGTACCGGTTGGCCAAAATTGGCCTTTAGTACCGGTTGGTGGCTCCAACCGGTACTAAAGGATACCCCCATATATACTACACTTACGAAAAACCAGTTATCGTCGCCACTTCTCGTTCCACGAATCGCGCGAGAGTCGATCTCTCCGCCATCGCCTCGCCGCCCCGCCGCCGCCGTCGTCGCCGCCCTTGCGCGCCGCCGCCCGCCGTCGCCGCCCTTCCCCCCGCCCCGCGTTCGTGTCGATCGTCGCCGCCCTTGCGCCTCGCCGCGCCAGATATGTCTGGTCGCCGCCGATCTCGCCGCCGCCGCCCGTCTCGTCGCCGTCCCGCCATCGCCGCCCGTCGTCGCCGTCCCCGCCCCCGCCGCCGTCGTCGCCGCCACCAGACGCTGCGCCAGACGCACACACACACACACACACGCATCCACACATACACACACACACACACACTACAAACACCACACACACACACATACACATAGACACACACACACACACACACTACACGTACACTACACATGTACGTACACACATATACAAACCCTACACACACATATATTTTTACTTATTTTCTGTTTTCTAATGTTTAGATTAATTAGAACTATATCTATAGTTAATTTATTTTTAGAATGTTAGAAATGTTATGTTAGATGAATTAGAAATATGTTAATGTTTATTTTTAGTAAATGCTTAGTTGAACTAGTTGAATTAATATGTACAACTAGTTTTTTAGTAAATGCTTAGTTGAACTACTAGTTGAATTAATTAATATAATTACTAGTTTATTTTTAGTAAATGCTTAGTTGAACTAGTTGAATTAATAGATTTTTCTGTTAATAGATTTTTTTTCTGTTAATAGATTTTTTTTCTGTTAATAGATTTTTTGGTGATATTATTATTGAATATGCATGTTTGGTGATACTATTGTTAATAGTTTTTTGGGTGATATTTAGATTGTGTAATTAATTTTGTTCATAGAATTTTAATGATTTTTTGTTCATAGTATTTAGAAAAAGGAAAAAAGAAGAAATAGTTTATTTATAGTTGAACTAGCTAGTTGATTTAATAAACTAATTTATTTTACTATATATAGAAGTAGTTTGTTTTTAGTAAGTACTACTTATTTATTTATAGTAAGTGCTTAGTAGTTGAACCAGATAGTTGACTAATAAAACTAAATTATGAACGTAGGTCGAAATGTCGACTCATCGGACGACGATAACCGCCTGGGAGTGCGATCGTGCCACGACAACCGAGGTATCTGCGACAGTTCATTGAGCTGGATGAAGATCGGCGCTTCAGCATTAACCTCGAGGAGACTTGCGATGTTCATACGGTACGCAACGACAGTTTTTTCGTAATTAAGCACGACTTCAACTATTTTAACGTGTATTTTTCATCTTTCCAATTCGACTAGCTTATCCCATGCTTTGCAAGACGCTATGTCTTGGAGAGGATGGGTATTGAAGACCATGAAAATTTCGAAACCAAAAAAATTATCCTAAGTACCGAACATGGCGTGGATTTTCAAGTAAAGCTGTACAATGCTCAGAGTGTAACCCATTTTGGTTGCAAAAATTGGGATGCATTTTGCAAGATGTATGGTCTTAATGAGGGTATGACTATCACCATGGATCTTGGTGATCCTACAATCGAGCAAGAGACACCTACGATTTGGGTCTTTGTGGATACACCTCCAGTTCTTCCCTCATGTGAGCTAAACATAGTTATTAAGTAATTTATATTGTTTATTTCAAAATATATAGTTGACAACTTATCTCCATTGACAGCTTATTTTCATTCTTCAAAGAATGTGCGGAAGATGGTAGATGTAACGCATTACTACCGAAGGCTCGCTAATTAACTTATCAGAGAAACGACATCCGGTCGGATTTTGTACCGATCTTGAGAATTACAATATCTACAATCAAACTCCTCAACATTGTGGTCAATACGCGCCACTAGTGCACGTGTTGAACTACGGAACTACCATGGAGATACCTTGGTAAGATTATTTTTACTATTTCAACATCCGTGCATCTTTTTGCACACTTCTAAAACTAGTACATCATTGCTAACTACAAAGTTATTATTATGTTTTTCAACAGATAATCCCGAATGAATGTGTGCCTCATCCGATGTATACGCTGGCAGCCTTCATGTTTTGAACATACTACCAGTGTCGCCCTACTTAATCTCAACCGTCCATACCGGTTTCTAAAAGAAGTGGAGACATAACAATCAAAGAATGGAAAAAATGTATGGATCGTCGAAGGAGCTTCTTGGAAGCAATAAGCAGCGAAAGGCAAGAATTGGAGACAGGATGATCGCCATTCTTCATAATGGAGAGTCGTGGTCTATATTGTTTTATGCTATTTTACCTTAAGGGTGTTTATGTCCTACCCGACATCGATGATCATGTGCTAATTAAGAACAATTATGTAGGGTTGGGTTCGATGACTATATATGAGGATGATGATCGATGACTTATTATTAATAACGAGTAGAAGTTGTATGATGATGCATGATTAGTAGGACTTGTTATTATATATATATATGATGATGTAATGATGCAAAAGCATGCATGAGCATGTTATATCAAGGGTGCAATGAACATAGCAGCAGCGTTGATAAACAATTAAAGCATGCATGATGTATATATGATGCATAACGTGTACAATGTGTAGTATCGTAAAATACCAAAGCAAACTAAAAAGAATTAAAATGGAAACAGAAAATTAAATGAAAAGAAATCATAAAACTAAAACCCACTAAACCTTATAGTACCGGTTGGTGTTACCAACCGTACTAAAGGCCTCCAGTCGCCGGGCCAAGCTAGTGCCACGTGGTAGCTTTTTAGCACCGGTTCGTGCTGAACCGGTGCTAAAGGGGGGGGCCTTTAGTGACCACTAATTAGTGCCGGTTATGTAACCGGCACTATAGGGCCTTACGAACCGGTGCTAATGCCCGGTTCTGCACTAGTGGTGCTCGTAGTAATCCCTGGGTATTTAATACTTGTTCGGTTGCTAAGATTAGTAACTCGAAACAAGAGTTGCAGCATAAATAGAGACTAGTTGAGGATGAAGTGACGATGTGTGTTGGAAGTGGTTCCAAGATTGATATGATCATCATCGAGCACTCCCTATACATTCGGGATTAATGTTGAACCTAAATAGATGTTATTTGGTGTTTGCATTGAGCATGAATATGATTAGATCATGTTAATTGCAATATGGTTATTCATTTAAGACAGAGAATAATTGTTATTCTATTTACATGAATAAATCCTTCTATGGTCATACACCCTATGTTTTTGGTTTATTGAATCTCGATCGTGGTAATACACATATTCATAGTATTGATGCCAAAAATGCAAAGTTGATAATGATAGTGCAACTTATTTGTGGCACTGCTATTTGGGTCATATCGGTGTAAAGTGCATAAAGAAACTCCATAAAGATGGACTTTTGGAATCACTTGATTATGAATCATTTGATGCTTGTGAATCGTGCCTTATGGGCAAGATGACTAAAATTTCGTTCTCTGGAACAATGGAATGAGCTAGTGACTTACTGGAAATAATACATACCGATGTATGCGGTCCAATGAGTGTTGATGCTCATGGCGAGTATCGTTATTTTCTGATCTTCACAGATGATTTGAGTAGATATGGGTATATCTACTTAATGAAACACAAGTCTGAAACATTTGAAAAGTTCAAAGAATTTTAGAGTGAAGTGGAGAATCATCATAACAAGAAAATAAAGTATCTACGATCTGATCGTGGAGGAGAATATTTGAGTTACGAGTTTGGCCTTTATTTAAAACAATGTGGAATAGTTTCACAGCTCACACCTCTTGGAACACCATAGCGTAATGGTGTGTCTGAACATCGTAACCGCACTTTATTGGATATGGTGCGATCTATGATGTCTCTTACCAATTTACCACTATCATTTTGGGGTTATGCATTAGAGACAGCTGCATTCACGTTAAACAGGGCACCATCAAATTCCATTGAGACGACGCCTTATGAACTATGGTTTGGCAAGAAACCAAAGTTGTCATTTCTTAAAGTTTGGGGCTGTGATGCTTATGTGAAAAATCTTCAACCTGATAAGTTCGAACACAAATTGGAGAATTGTATCTTCATAGGATACCCAAAAGAAACTGCTGGGTACACCTTCTATCACAGATCCGAAGGCAAGATATTCGTTGCCAAGAATGGATCCTTTCTAGAGAAGGAGTTCTCTCTCGAAAGAAGTGAGTGGGAGGAAAGTAGAATTTGATGAGGTAATTGTACCTTCTCCCGAATTGGAGAGTAGTTCATCACAGAAATCAGTTCCACTGATTCCTACACCAATTAGTGAGGAAGCTAATGATGATGATCATGAAACTTCAGATCAAGTTACTACCAAACCTCGTAGGTCAACCAGAGTATGATCCGCACCAGAGTAGTATGGTAATCCTATTCTGGAAGTCATGTTACTAGACCATGATGAACCTATGAACTATGAGGAAGCGATGACGAGCCCAGATTCCGTGAAATGGCTTGAGGCCATGAAATCTGAGATGGGATCCATGTATGAGCACAAAGTGTGGACTTTGATGGACTTGCGCAATGATCGGCAAAGCCATTAAGAATAAATGGATCTTCAAGAGGAAGGCGGATGCTGATAGTAGTGTTACTATCTACAAAGCTCGACTTGTCGCAAAAGGTTTCCGACAAGTTCAAGGTGTTGACTACAATGAGATTTTCTCAACTGTAGGCGATGCTTAAATCCGTCCGAATCATGTTAGCAATTGCCATATTTTATGAAATCTGACAAATGGATGTCAAAACTGCATTCCTTAAATGGATATTTCTTAAAGAAGAGTTGTATATGATGTAACGAGAAGGTTTTGTCGATCCTAAAGGTACTAACAAGGTGTGCAAGCTCCAGCGATCCATCTATGGACTGGTGCAAGCATCTCGGAGTTGGAATAAACGCTTTGATTGTGTGATCAAAGTATATGGTTTTATACAGACTTTTGGAGAAGACTGTAATACAAGAAAGTGAGTGGGAGCTCTATAGCATTTCTAATATTATATGTGGATGACATATTGTTGATTGGAAATGACATAGAATTTCTGGATAGCATAAAAGGATACCTGAATAAGAGTTTTTCAAAGAAAAGACCTTGGTGAATCTGCTTACATATTGGCCATCAAGATCTATAGAGATAGATCAAGACGCTTGATAAGTTTTTTCAATGAGTATATACCTTGACAAGTTTTTGAAAGAGTTCAAAATGGATCAGTCAAAGAAGGAGTTCTTGTCTGTATTACAAGGTGTAAAGTTGAGTAAGACTCAAAGCCCGACCACGGCAGAAGATAGAAAGAGAATGAAAGTCATTCCCAATGCCTCAGTCATAGGTTCTATAAAGTATGCCATGCTATGTACCAGACTAGTTGTGTGCCTTGATATGAGTTTGGCAAGGGGGTACGATAGTGATCCAGGAGTGGATCATTGTATAGCAGTAAAAATTATCCTTAGTGAGGACTAAGGAAATGTTTCTCGATTATGGAGGTGATAAAGAGTTCGTCGTGAAGAGTTACATCGATGCAAGCTTTTACACCGATCCAGGTGACTCTAAGTCTCAATCTAGATACATATTGAATGTGGGAGCAATTAGCTAGAGTAGCTCCATGCAGAGCATTGTAGCCACGATTTTTTTTCGCAAAATACATACGGCTCTGAATGTGTCAGACCCGTTGACTAAACTTCTCTCACGAGCAAAACATGATCACACCTTTGTACTCTTTGGGTGTTAATCCCATAGCGATGAGAACTAGATTATTGACTCTAGTAAACCCTTTGGGTGTTGGTCACATGGCGATGTGAACTATGGGTGTTAATCACATACAGATGTGAACTATTGGTGTTAAATCACATGGCGATGTGAACTAGATTATTGACTGCAGTGCAAGTGGGATATTGAAGGAAACATGCCCTAGAGGCAATAATAAAGTTATTAGTTATTTCCTTATATCATGATAAATGTTTATTATTCATGCTAGAATTGTATTAACCAGAAACTTAGCACATGTGTGAATACATAGACAAAACATATTGTCCCTAGTATGCCTCTACTTGACTAGCTCGTTAATCAAAGATGGTTATGTTTCCTAACCATAGACATGTGTTGTCATTTGATGAATGAGATCACATCATTAGGAGAATGATGTGATGGACATGACCCATCTGTTAGCTTAGCACTATGATCGGTATAGTTTCATTACTACTGCTTTCTTCATGACTTATACATGTTCCTCAGACTATGAGATTATGCAACTCCTGAATACCGGAGGAACACCTTGTGTGCTATCAAACATCACAACATAAATGGGTGATTATAAAGATGCTCTATAGGTATCTCCAAAGGTGTCGGGGATATACCACGCGGTATGACCCGGCTGGGATTGGATGTTTCATTAGTGACCCGGCAGACTATAAGCGGCAAGGAACGATTAAGGAGTTAAAGTCAAGGGAAACAAGTTACATTGTAACCCGGCAGACACAGTCATATAACCCGCAGATATAGTCATGTAACCCGGCAGACATAGTCATGTAACCCGGCAGACACAATCACATAAGTCAGATGGTAAGCCAGATGGTAAGAAGCCCAAGATGTTAAAGAAGCCCATGGAGAGAAGCCCGTGATGAGAAGTTAGAATAAGTTTAAGTCTTAGTCCAAGATGGACTCTACATGTAACCCGCCCCTTCAACTTATATAAGGAGGGGCGGGGCACCCCAAGAGGGGACAATCAAGAAGAAACAATCTCTAGGGCTAGACACAAAGAGCCGGCCAAGCCAGCGACTCCCTCATGATCATAATGAGACCTAGCCACAAACAGCATGTAGGGTTATTACCGGATGATGTTTCCCGTGGCCTGAAGCTGTCTAAATCCATGTCTTGGGTTGCGTCTCTCGATTCCGCTCAACCCCTCTCAAGCTACTGCATAGATGCGTTGGCCTCGCGACTAAGTCCTCACACTAAGGACATCTGCCATGACAACTCCACGACAGTTGGCGCCCACCGTGGGGCTTGCGCATGGTGGTGTTGAGTTCTTGAAGGGATCCCTCTTAGGGATTGAGGGGCTCGCAATTTTTCAAATGAAGAAAAGCTGTTTTGAAAGGATTTGCATCAGTGACGAGTGAGGGAGTCCTGGATTAGGGGGTATCCGGACAGCCGGACTGTGTACAACGTCCGGACTATTGAAGCGTGAAGATACAAGGCTCAAGACTTCGGCCCATGTCCGGAATGGACTCTCCTTTGCGTGGAAGGCAAGCTTGGTGATCCGGATATTATATTTCCTTCCTTGTAACCGACTCCATGTAAACCCTAGCCCTCTCTGGTGTCTATATAAACCGGAGAGGTTGGTCCTTAGAAGATCGATCACAATTACAATCATACCATCATAGGCTAGCTCTTAGGGTTTAGCCTCTACGATCTCGTGGTAGATCTACACTTGTACTACCCATATCATCAATATTAATCAAGCAGGAAGTAGGGTTTTACCTCCATCGAGAGGGCCCGAACCTGGGTAAACATCTGTGTCCCTTGCTTCCTGTTACCATCAGCCTTGACGCACAGATCGGGACCCCCTACCCGAGATCCGCCGGTTTTGACACTGACATTGGTGCTTTCATTGAGAGTTCCTCTGTGTCATCACTGTCAGGCTTGATGGCTCCTCCAATCATCATCAATGATGATGTCCAGGGTGAGGCTTTCCTCCCCGGACAGATCTTCGTGTTCGGCGGCTTCGCGCTGCGGGCCAACTTGCTTGGCCATATGGAGCGGATCGACAGCTACGGCACTGGCCATCAAATCAGGTTCGGAAACTTGAACTACATAGTGGATATTCGTGGAGACATGATCTTCAACAGATTCGGGCCAGCGCCAGGATCACCGAACAATCACGATGAGCACGGCTTAGACCTGCCGTCAGACGATGCTCGGGATATCACCCAGGCAGAAGCCCCGGATCTAAATCCGGGGCAGGTTGCGTTGCCTAAGGACGGAGGGCTGGACCCCGCCCCGCAGGCCGTACCCTCATCGGCGATGGAGCCGAACACAGGCCTCACTCCTGAGGGAACCTGTGACTCCGGACCCCTGGATTCATATCCGGTTGAAGGTTCCAGTCCACGCGTCCCTGAGCCTGCCTAGCCTGATTGGGCTCCGGTGATGGAGTTCACCGCGGCGGACGTTTTTCAGCACTCGCCCTTTGGCGACATGCTGGACTTATTGAAGTCTCTCTCTTTGTCAGGAGACTCTGGGCCGAACTATGTCTGGCTTGAGTGGGGAGCAGACAACGACAAAATTTGTTGCCCACCCACCACCCACTTCATTGCCACGATCGATGATCTAACCGACGTGCTTGACTTCGACTCCGAAGACATCGACGGTATGGATGACGATGTAGGAGAATTACGGGAGCCACCGCTCACAGGGCGCTGGACGGCCACCTCCTCGTACGATATATATATGGTGGACACTACGAAGGAAACTAATGGCGATGAGCCAACGGAGGTTAACCCCTCTGGAAGAAAAGCAAAGCATGGGCAGCGTCGGCGCCGCTCCAAGCCCCGCCACAGCAATACCGGCCCTGGAGACGAAAATAATCCGGATGGCGCCGAAGAAGAATATGACCCTGACCAGCCCGCCTTCGAGCAGGCCGAACAGGAAGATGAGCAGATCAGCCCAGAAGAACAGGCGACAGACGTATACCCGGAGGAGGACAACTACATGCCCCCCCTCTGAAGACGAGATTAGCCTCGGCGATGACGAATTCGGCGTGCCTGAGGATCCCATGGAGCAGGAGCGCTTCAAGCGTAGGCTTATAGCCACCGCGAGGAGCCTCAAGAAGAAGTAGCAAAGAACTCCAAGCTGATCAAGATCTGCTCACGGATAGATGGATCAAGTCCCGCAGCCAAGGAATATGGACTCGAACGCCAAACGGCTGACCGGCCACCACGTGGCCGGGATAAAACGGGATATCAGCCCGGACACCAGCCCGCACCCCCACGCCGATATACTACGGCCCAGGGCAACAAGCAAGACCTGCAAGATATTCTGGAAAACAAAGCAGGACAGCCAAGATCGATCTACGGATTGCGGGGGCACGCCCCAGCGCGCGATGAATATCGTCGCGCCGGATACATCATCAACAAGTCCGGTCGAGCCGAACACAGCAACCCAGACTAATTCGAGCTGCGTAGCCACATAGCCCGGCACAGAGGCGCCGCACACCACCTCTGCTTCACTGACGAAGTAATGAATCATGAATTCCCAGAAGGGTTCAAACCCGTAAACATCGAATCGTACGATGGCACAACAGACCCCGCAGTATGGATCAAAGATTTCCTTCTCCACATTCACATGGCCGGCGGAGATGATCTACACGCCATCTAGTATCTTCCCCTTAAGCTCAAAGGACCAGCCCGGGTTAAACAGCCTGCCAGCAAATTCCATTGGCAGTTGGAAAACCTGGAAGACGCATTCCTTAATAACTTCCAGGGCACATATGTGCGACCACCAGACGCCGATGACCTGAGCCACATTACTCAATAGCCCGGAGAGTCATCCCGGAAATTCTGGACTCGGTTCCTTACTAAAAAAACCAAATAGTCGACTATCCGGACGCTGAAGCCCTGGCGGCTTTCAAACATAATATCCGTGATGAGTGGCTCGCTCGACGCCTCGGCCAGGAAAAACCCAAGTCTATGGCAGCTCTCACAACCCTAATGACCCGCTTTTGCGCGGGTGAGGATAGCTGGTTGGCTCGCAGCGGCACCACGCCACATTCCGGCACTTCAGACGTCCGCGATGCTAACGGCAAGCCACGGCGTAACAGGCATAAGAGATGGAACAACGGCGACAGCACTGAAGACACAGCGGTCAACGGCGGATTCAGCAGAGCTAAGTCCGGTCAGCGGAAAAAGCCATTCAAAAGAAATAATCAGGGACCGTCCAGTCTGGACCGCATACTGGAACACTCGTGCCAAATTCATGGCACCCCGGACAAGCCAGCCAACCACACCAATAGAGACTGTTGGGTGTTCAAACAAGCCGGTAAGATAAATGCCAAAAACAAGGACAAGGGGCTGCACAACAACTAAGACAAAGAGCCCCGGCGTCCGCATACGGGGGGACAAAAGAAATTCCCCCGTAGGTGAAAACGGTCAATATGATCTACGCCACTCACATCCCCAAGCGGGAACGGAAGCGAGCACTACGGGACGTCTATGCGATGGAGCCAGTCGCCCCAAAATTCAACCCATGGTTAGCTTGTCCGATCACCTTTGATCGTAGCGATCATCCTACTAGCATCCGTCATGGCGGCTCAGCCGCATTGGTCTTAGACCCAATCATCGGCGGATTCCACCTCACACGAGTCCTTATGGACGGCAACAGCAGCCTGAACCTGCTTTACCAGGACACAGTGCGCAAGATGGGCATTGACCCTTCAAGGATCAAGCCCACCAAAACTACCTTTAAAGATGTAATTCCCGGAGTAGAGGCCCGTCGTACGGGCTCTATAGCGTTGGAAGTGGTCTTCGGATCCCCAGACAACTTCAGGAGCGAAGAGCTAATCTTCGACATCATCCCTTTCCGCAGTGGCTACCACGCACTGCTCGGACGAACCACATTCGCTAGATTCAATGCGGTACCACATTATGCATACCTCAAGCTCAAGATGCCAGGACCGCGCGGGGTCATCACTGTCAATGGAAATATGGACCGCTCCCTTTGAACAGAAGAACATACGGCAGCCCTCGCGACAGAAGTACAATGCGGCCTACTCCGACAAACCAATCCAGAAACAACTTCGAGCACCGTCAGGCGAGTCTGGAGCACCCCGCAACAGGATCATCAAGAGCGTGATTAGCAGTCCGGCCTCCGCTCAAGCCCCTTCAAAGCAGCATTCGTGCCATGCGTACACAATTACGCACTCAAGATACCATGGGCATAGGCGGAGGCACATCAACGACTTAGTCAATAGTGTGGGTAACCGCCAAATACCTTCATACTCTTTCCCTCTTACCTTTCAGGACACCGTGTTAGTGCAGCATCCTCAGAAGAGCCGAATTGCCAGACTCATATGGGAGAGACATCCAGGGAGGCAACAGACGTGCAGCACAGAAGGAAATACCCAGGTGGAATCTATTTACGATCATTATACCTGCTTTATCTATCTATACACAGCCTGCCCCTGGATAGGACATGTCAAATAGTCCTATTTTTATCGCTACTTAATGCATCCATTGTAAACATATGCTTAAACGTATTTTTCGTCAATGGGAGATTATATATAGCGTCAGCTTATTATCCTTATTTGAGCATTTTTCTCTTATAAATGTTTGTTTGGCATTGCATCCGTACACCTTGGTACGGTCAGTTTGCCAGGGACTTCTCATGGCGCCCCGTAATATGGCAAATAAAGTCCGAACACTTTCAATAGTGTGGCACCCCGAACTTATATCACTATATGCATCAGCTCCGAATCATGTCTTGGGTCTACAGTTGGGATAGCCCGGCTCCCTTGTTTTGGTGCCTTACATTCCGTTATATCGGCTAAGGTAGCGCAGGGAGAACTACTGTGATTGTGTCTCGGTTCTTCCGGATGAGCACCTCAGTAGAGAAAGTCGAAAACTGACCGGCATGATGTGGCAAGAGCTGGTCGCTGTTCGAGAGGTCTTAAAATCCCTAAAGATTTTCCGCTTTAGGCGACAAATTGGCTTTGTCTGATCTAGGCGTATATAGCGCCCCAATTCGGCCTTCCAGATTCTAGGGGCTTCGCCGAAATTTAAAATTGTAGACTTCTATGGCTAAGTAAAAGTTATAAGCCGCATAGTCCGATTGCCTCGTTCGCTGTGTCGGACACCTCCTTAAGGGTCCAAACATTTGGATAAAGAGTGTCCGGGTTTTCCATGAACACCCCAGCGCTAGTCACATGGGGGCGGAAGCCGACGACTGGCCTACTTTCAGGATCTTATAAACAGCCGCACACAAGGTAATATTTTAAATAAAAAAAGCGCTCCATAGCGCAAGTAACTTCGTCCTTAAATTACAAACATGAAAGAAGTGAATTCATTCAAAAACGGTGTCCTTGGTACATTCATCAGCCACGAGACGAGCACCCTTCATAACGCCATCATAGTACATCTCGGGATGGCGATGCGCCTTGCCCTCCGGCTGCCCGTCCTTGACCAGCTTCTTCGCATCCAGCTTGCCCCAATGCACCTTGACGCGGGCAAAGGCCCGGCGGGCACCCTCGATGCACACGGATCGCTTGATCACCTCAAGCCGCAGGCAGGCATCCACCATCCGCTTGATCAGGCCAAAGTAGCTACTGGGCATGAGCTCACCCGGCCACATCCGGACTATGAAGCCTTTCATAGCCAGCTCGGCCGCCCTGTGGAGTTCGACCAACTGCTTCAGTTGGTCACTCAGAGGCATCGGATGTTCGGCCCCAGCATACTGGGACCAGAACAACTTCTCCGTTGAGTTCCCCTCCTGGGCACGGTAGAACTCCGCAGCGTCTGATACGCTGCATGGCAGATCTGCGAATGCCCCTAGAGAGCTCCGAATTCGAGTAAGTAAAAGAAACGCCCCCTCCACATGTTCGCTTTGCATAAAGAACTTCTTACCCGCTGCTATCTTCTTGGCCTCCTAGATCTCCTGTTGTGCTTTCTCGGCTTCGGCCTTGGCGTCCTTCAAATTCACAAGGGCCTTCGCAAGCTCGGCCTCTTTCGCCTTCAGATCATGCTCCACGTACTCGAATTTCTTGCCGAGGTCCTGGAGCTCTTGCTGTACCTCACCTACCCTAGCACTTTTATTTTCGCGCTCCTTACATTCCGAGGCCGCCTTGTCTTCGGCCTCGGACAACGCCTTCTTCAGGGACGCCACTTCGGCGGTGGCCCCTGTTATATAGTCACGACACTTAGGTGTTAGACTCACCAATTTTGACTATCCTCAAATACATAAGAGAGGGAATCACTTACCCTTGCTCTCTTCGAGCTGCCTCTTGGTGAGGTCGAGCTCTCCCTGCGCCTGCTCCAGGTCCCGTTTCAGTTCGGCAACCTCGGCAGTACGGGCAGCAGCAGCTAGCAGCACAGCCTGCTTATTCACAATAATACTTATTATTAGACTCCCGCGGATTATAATTGACCCTCCGTTTGGTTTTTCTTTCCAAACACCAAACAAAGTATCAGGGGCTACTACCTATTGGGTGGTAATTTTGCACATATTTATTACTTACCTCAAAGCCTGTTAAGAGGCTGATGCAAGCTTCGGTTAGTCCGCTTTTGGCGGACGAAACCTTCCGAATCACCGTACTCATAAGAGTATGATGCTCTTCATCCATGGAAGTGCCGTGAAGCGCTTCCAGCAGACAATCCGGCGCCTTGTGCACACCAGAAGTCCTCGATGTGGACGGCTCACCCTCCCTAACGAGGGGTTGTCCGCCTGAGTTCAGAACCATTGAAGGTTCTGGGACCGTGTTCGGCTTAGAGCCCGGCCTATTGTGGCTCTCATCGACACGATCCGCGGGGATCTTGAACCCTGCGTGTCCGACGTCTGGGACCCCGCCTCGGGGAGTCTCCAGAGTCACCTCCCCCCACTCTGGGAGCCTTCAGGACAACACCTCCGTGTCATCCGCGGGTTGAGGAGTAGTGGCTGTCGGAAGCGAATTGATCTCCGAATCACTCAGGGACCCAGAGGAAGACACTTCGGGGTGATCCCTGGCCGGACTGCACATATGTTCGGCATTATAAATACAAAAACTATGAAGTGAAATCATGATAGAATGCGGATACTTATGATCGCACTAGGGGCTTCCCCCTGGGCAGCCACCCCTCCTCACTATGAGTGGCTGTGGCAGAGTAGTCCGGAAGGGACACCTTCCCCTTCTTGGACGCCCCAGCCTCCCCCTCCGGGGCGGCTTTTCTCTTCTTCCCCTCCCCAGTGCAGGAAGGTGGAATCATCTTGATTCCCCCCGCCTCCACGGGAGGAATCTGTCTCGTCGTCACCCGACGACAGGGGTATGACGGCCTTGCGCCGAGGGCCTTTTCCGGCCCCCTGGTCCGCCTCCCCGGACCCCTCATCCTTACCGGATGGGGCGTCTTCTTCTTCTTCCTCCTCCCCTTCGTGGGAGGAGTCCGCCTCGTCGTCTTCGGACGAGGCTTCTGGCACAACCTTACGCCGGAGAGCCTTTCGGGTCCCCGGAGCCTTCTTCTCGGCCTTCTTCTGCGGCACCTTGTACGATGCTGGGACCAGCATCTCCATCAGGAGAGCACCCGCTGGGCCTTCTGGCAGCGGAGCCGGACAGTAGACCTGCTCCGCTGTCTCCACATAGTCCTGAAGCAAACATGCACAACTACTTAAGGCACTCCCATGAATATATTGGGAAGAACGGGGTCCGGTGTCAGTTTGAGAACTCACCGGCCTAGGAGCCCGCGCGGCGTGAAGCCCGCGCGGCGTGAAGCCCACGGTCCTCGGATGTGGGAGGAGGTACTTCAGAGGCCTTGAATAGCACCTTCCATGCGCCTTTGTGCGTCATGTCGTAGAGCTTCAGGAGCGTCCAGTGTTCGGTCGGAACGAACTCCCACAGATTGACTGCCCACTTCGGGCAGGGCAGGATCCGGCGAACGAACATGACCTGGATCACGTTGACAAACTTGATGTTCTTGTCCTTCATGCTTTTAATGCATGTTTGGAGTCTAGTCAACTCCGTAGGATCGCCCTAGGACAGGCCCTTCCTTTCCCAGGAGGTGAGCCGCATGAGGGCTCCGGATCTGAATTCAGGGGCCGGCGCCCAGTTGGCGCCGCGCGGCTCGGTGATGTAGAACCACCCCGATTGCCATCCCTTTACGGTCTCCTCAAAGGAGCCGTCAAGCCATGTGACGTTGGGCATTCTGCCCACCATGGCCTGTCCGCACTCCGCTTGTTGGCCGCTTACAACCTTCGGCTTCACGCAGAAAGTTTGCAGCCATAGGCCGAAGTGAGGCCGGATGCGGAGGAAGGCCTCGCATACGACGATGAACGCCGAGATGTTGAGGAAAAAATTTGGGGCTAGATCATGAAAATCTAGCCCGTAGTAGAACATGAGCCCGCAGACGAAGGGATGGAGTGGAAATCCCAGTCCACGGACGAAGTGGGTGACGAATACGACCCTCTCATGGGGTCCTGGGGTCGGAATGACCTACCCGGCGTCCGGTAGCCGGTGCGCTATGTCCGCGGCCAAATATCCGACCACCCGAAGATTTGTGATGTGCTTCTCCTTGACGGTGGAGGCCACCCACTTGCCTCCTGCTCCGGACATGTTTAGCTGTGCGGAGAAGACTTGGGCTTGGGCGCTGGAGCTCGAGGGGGCAAGAATGGGCAAAGGAGGAAGAAGGCATGGGTGAAAATGGGGAAATCTTATCCCTTTATAGAGGATCCGAGAGCGGTGCGCCTCCCCACTTGCCCGTTGAGAATCGCTTGTTTCCCATGCGCCACGATTAATGGCGTGGTTAGATTACCCATACTCGTATTGATGAGAATCCCGTGATAAGGGGACACGATCTCTGCTTTGACAAGACGTGTCAAAGAAACCGCCTCGCAATGTGCGTTGTAGCTGGTTGTGGGAAAACGGTTCGAATAAAGATCCGACCATAATAACATGTCATGTAATCAGAAAAAGTTGTCAGCAGATTGCATTTGTGAAATATCATTCTCTCCATGGTGGCATATGGAGATCATCTCGCAGATCTGGACACGGTCTAAGTGTTCGATGATTACGTTGGAGTATTCAGAGGAGGAACCCGCCTTGCAATGCCGAAGACAATACTGCGCGTCGGACTCATCGTCATTGAAGCCTGGTTCAGGGGCTACTGAGGGAGTCCTGGATTAGGGGGTATCCGGACAGCCGGACTGTGTACAACGTCCGGACTATTGAAGCGTGAAGATACAAGACTCAAGACTTCGGCCCGTGTCCGGAATGGACTCTCCTTTGCATGGAAGGCAAGCTTGGTGATCCGGATATTATATTTCCTTCCTTGTAACCGACTCCATGTAAACCCTAGCCCTCTTCGGTGTCTATATAAACCGAAGAGGTTGGTCCTTAGAAGACCGATCACAGTGACAATCATACCATCATAGGCTAGCTCTTAGGGTCTAGCCTCTACGATCTCGTGGTAGATCTACGCTTGTACTACCCATATCATCAATATTAATCAAGCAGGAAGTAGGGTTTTACCTCCATCGAGAGGGCCCGAACCTGGGTAAACATCTGTGTCCCTTGCTTCCTGTTACCATCAGCCTTGACGCACAGATCGGGACACCCTACCCGAGATCCGCCGGTTTTGACACCGACAACGATTTCATCAGTCCGAATTTGAAGATTTATGAGATTTAAGGTTCAAAGGAATTAGGGTTGCGAGCCGTTCTGCCGCCGTTTTATTAAAAAGTCGCCGAGACCGATGGAATTTTGGATTAGGTGTATCAACGTCCAATTGGTTCAAGATTTGTTCTATCGACGGCCCAAAGTTGTTTTTACCAAAAGTCAAGCCAAGACGATTGCGTACTACTCCAAACTGGATTCAGTTCAGATGCCAAAAAAGGGGAAACATCCCACGACTCATAAGTGGATTAAACAGGAGACTCGGTCTCCGCCATCAAACCAGTTTCGCATCACCAATCCTCGTCGAGCCGTCACCTCCGCGACTTGCCGTGGGCAGCGACTTGATTCTGCTGGGAGCCGTATCGGCCTCACTCTGCCGGCCTCCACCAAGGCCTGTGAAAGTGCAACTATCCTTAGGTGGTTTTGGTAATTCCTAACAACATATAGCTCATTGAGCTAATGCTATTTCAAGATAAATATTTCAGGAAAATCTCAATGAATGGCATGGCATGGATGAGAAAAGTGGACCCCTCAAAATACTAAGGATAAAAGGATTGGCTCAAGCTCAAAGCTCAAGACTCTACATTTATTATTTTAGTGATCCAAGATCACATTGAGTCTATAGGAAAAGCCAATACTATCAAGGAGGGATGAGGTGTTGCTTAATGAGGTTCTTGCTTCATAGTGCTTAGTGATATGCTCCAAAACCCTCAACTACTTTCCCACATCCACATATGACCTAAACCAAAATTCAAACTCGGCCCTACCGATTCTTTCTGTCCGGCGCCACCGAGTTCAGATGTCATAGCCACTGCCACAAACCCTAGGCAAATCGGTCTCACCGATAGGGATCTCGGTCTCACTGAGATGGGATTGTAATCTCTTTGTTTCCCTTCGTAACGTTTTGGTACCACTGAGATGAGCGATTGGTCCCACCGAGATTGCAATGTAAACTCCATGTTTCCTTTTCGTAACATTTCGGTCCCACC
This sequence comes from Aegilops speltoides, assembly GCA_021437245.1. Lineage (NCBI taxonomy): Eukaryota > Viridiplantae > Streptophyta > Magnoliopsida > Poales > Poaceae > Aegilops > Aegilops speltoides. The sequence goes on along the minus strand of CM038147.1, from coordinate 379,662,819 downwards.
GAAATGAGCGAACCGGTCCCACCGAGTTTACCTGACCAACTCTCTGGTTAGCTTATTACCAAAATCGGTCCCACCGAGTTTGTGTAATCGGTCTGACCGAGATTATGTTATGCCCTAACCCTAACCATATCGGTCCTACCGAGTTGCATGTCGGTCCCATCGAAAATCCTAACGGTCACTAGATTTGCTGAATCGGTCCGACCGAGTTTCTCAATTTGGTCCCACCGAGTTTGGTAAGTTGTGTGTAACGGTTAGATTTTGTGTGGAGGCTATATATACCCCTCCACCTCCTCTTCATTCGTGGAGAGAGCCATCAGAATGAACCTACACTTCCAACTTGCTATTTCTGAGAGAGAACCACTTACTCATGTGTTGAGGCCAAGATATTCTATTCCTACCATATGAATCTTGATCTCTAGCCTTCCCCAAGTTGCTTTCCACACAAATCTTATTTCCACCAAATCCAAATCCTGTGAGAGAGAGTTGAGTGTTGGGGAGACTATCATTTGAAGCACAAGAGCAAGGAGTTCATCATCAACGCACCATTTGTTACTTCTTGGAGAGTGGTGTCTCCTAGATTGGCTAGGTGTCACTTGGGAGCCTCCGACAAGATTGTGGAGTTGAACCAAGGAGTTTGTAAGGGCAAGGAGATCGCCTACTTCGTGAAGACCTACCGCTAGTGAGGCAAGTCCTTCGTGGGCGACGGCCATGGTGTGATAGACAAGGTTGCTTCTTCGTGGACCCTTCGTCGGTGGAGCCCTCTGTGGACTCGCGCAATCGTTACCCTTTGTGGGTTTAAGTCTCCATCAACGTGGATGTACGATAGCACCACCTATCGGAACCACGACAAAAACATCCGTGTCTCCAATTGCGTTTGAATTCTCCAAACCCTTCCCTTTACATTCTTGCAAGTTGCATGCTTTACTTTCCGCTGCTCATATACTCTTTGCATGCTTGCTTGAATTGTGTTAAGATTTCTTGACTTGTGCTAAGATAGCTAAAGTCTGCCAAAGACTAAAATTGGGAAGAGGATAAGTTTTTATTTGGTCAAGTAGTCCAATCACCCCCCTCTAGACATACTTTCGATCCTACAAGTGGTATCAGATTTTTGGTCTCCATTTTCTTTGATCTCCATAGCTTTTGGTGGTCATAGCCTTAGTTTCACAACCTAGGAGAGTATGGCATCTAGCGAGGGAAATTATCACCGTAGAGTTCCTTACTTTGATGGTACTAATTTTGCTAGTTGGAAGCATAAGATGAAAATGCATATTCTTGGACATAACCCCGCCGTTTGGGCTATTGTGTGTATTGGCTTGCAAGGTGAATTCTTTGATGGGAGAGAACCGAACCGTGAAGCTAGCGCGGAAGAGTTGAAGATGTTGCAATACAACGCTCAAGCTTGTGATATCCTCTTCAACAGATTGTGCCCCGAAGAATTCAACAAAATCAGCCGTCTTGAGAATGCAAAGGAAATTTGGGATACTTTGATTGATATGCATGAAGGTACCGACTCCATCAAGGAATCCAAGTTGGATGTGCTTCAAATCAACTTGACAAGTTCAAAATGAAGGATGGTGAAGGTGTCGCTGAAATGTACTCTAGGCTTGCTCTTATCACAAATGAGATTGCCGGCTTAGGAAGTGAAGAGATGACCGACAAATTCATCATCAAGAAGATCCTAAGAGCTTTGGATGGAAAATATGATATCGTGTGCACATTGATCCAAATGATGCCCAATTACAAAGATCTCAAGCCAACGGAAGTCATTGGAAGAATTGTTGCTCATGAGATGTCACTCAAGGATAAGGAGGAACTTCACAACAAGTCAAGTGGTGCTTACAAAGCCTCATGTGAAGCCCCACATCATGAAGTAAGAAACAACTCTTCAATGAAGAATTGAGCTTAATGGTGAAGAACTTCAACAAGTTCTACAAGAGTAGAAGCAAAGAGAGAAGCTCCAAGTCAAGGTCCTACAATGACAAAAGATCTTCTAGTCGAGAGCGCAATTGCTACAATTGTGGAAGACCCGGACACTATTCCAATGAGTGTATGACACCCTACAAAAGAAGAGAAGAATCACCCAAGAGGAGAAGTAGAAGAGAAGAATCACCACCAAGAGAGAGGAGGAGTAGAGATGATCGTTATGAACGAAGAACATCCCGGAGAAGCAAGGATTCGGAAAGGAAGGACAAATCATCAAGGAGCTACACAAAACAAAGACATCAAGCTCATGTTGGTGAATGGGTATCCGGCTCCGACTCCGACAATCACTCCGAGAGAAGCTATCACTCCGACTCTGAATATACTCAAGACGAAGGTGTTGCCGGTCTAGCACTTGTGTCAACCAACTCCTACAACATATTTCATTCCCCAAATGAAGGACTTGGAAGATGCTTCATGGCTAAAGGCCCATAGGTAACACACCCCGAGTATGTTGATTTCAATAGTGATAAAGATGACTTGTTAGGTGATGGTGATTTACTTGTTGACAACTCTAGTGATGAATACTATGATGAAACGTCAATTAATCATGCTAATCAAGATAAAACGAATGACAATGATAAGGATAAGATTGAGCTTCTAACTAAAGAACTTAACACTCTTAAGTTAGCTCATGAAACTATCTTAGAAGATCATCGAGAACTTTTAAGGACTCATGAGAAGTTACGCTTTGAAAAGCTCAACCTTGAGCAAGAGCATGAGTTCTTAAAGGCAATCAATGATGATCTTCATAAGAAAAGTTCTTCTTACATTGCCAAGCGTTTACTCTTATCTACTTACATGCCTCAAGTCAAGTCTATTAACAAGAACAAGAAGGATTCTTCCTCTAGTAGTAACAATAATCATGCTAAATCAAATGATGTTGCTTCTAGTAGTTCTCTTGATTACATTAATGATTCTCTTAGCCAAGTTACACTTGAGCAAGAAAACAGCTTATTGAAGGGAATTATAGAGAAAGGTGTTTACAAGAGTCTTGCCAAGAGTAAGCAATTTGAGGAAATTGTACGCAAGCAAGGAAGGCACCGAAAGAACCAAGGTGTTGGTTTTGAACGAAAGTTCGATGCCAATGGAGTTGAGTGGGAAGAAGATCAATACCCCAAGATGAAGTTTGTTCCTCAACAAGAGAAGTATGATCCTACTTCCTTCAAAGGGACACAAGCTCAAGATGATCTTCCACCACAAGACCACAAGCAAAAAGGCAAGGATAAGCTTCAAGAGGAGATTGGTGCATTTGAAGAAGCTCCTAAGGCCTTGGTCAAGTGGGTTCCAAAGACTACGTTAAGTTCTACTTCATCAAGTACGACTACAACTCCAAGGATTCCCATCAAGATGATGTGGATCCCAAAGAAGAAGAACTAGAGAGTTCTTGAGGGTGACTCCGCCAAACATACTCATATCATTTTGGCAATAACTAGTGCAATCAACTTCCACATCTTGCACTAGTTCAAGGAGTCACAAACCCTCTTGTTGGTAAGACAAGGGACAAGGTAAGCTAATGCTCTCATAGACATCATTTTGTGTGTGCATCACTCTATGTCTATGGATATCCTAGTCTGTTCCTTGTGGGACTAACCCATGTAGGTATTGAAAGTGCAACTCACTCCAAAGGATTGCTCCAAATGATCTACATCAACATTGAGCATCCACATCTTCAACACCTACATGAAGCCATCATCGACAAAACCCAAGGTTAGTTCATCCCTCTTAGGGGGGATCTCACATCTAGGGGGAGCTTTACTCTAAGAATTGAGTCAAAGCAACTCTAATGGTGTGAACACATCAATGCATTATGTAAAAGTGGTAACCCCACTTGAGCTTAAATGATGAGTATGACCTATGATCAAATGTTCTCATTTGACTCCTAAGTCAATATACTCATATATAGATGACCTAGTCATCACCAATTGCTTGATAGATGCTAGAATTGGTTGTGCATGCTTTGCTACATATTTCATTTGCCATTTTATTGTGTGAGCATGTTGGTTGCATATTTTACTCATTCAAGGACATCCACTTGTTGTTTTGATTGATTGGTTTCTTTTTCATTTGCCAAGTGGATGGACAAGAATGCCTAAGAACCTTCTCTAGCTATCTATGCTTTTCTTGTCTCAAACTCTATTCATGCTACATCACAAATTTGATCAAGTCAGATTCGAACCACTCTGTGTGAGGAGCACTCGGAGTCCCCGATTCATCATAGACTTAAACTTCCAAAACTTCTTTGTGCATTTTGGTCTGACCGATTCATTCATTTTGGTCATACCAAGATCACTAAGTCGATCTAGGTTTTCAATCTCGGTGCAACCGATTTGAACTTTTTGGTCACACCGAGTTGTTGTAACTGTCAGCAGTTATGCATCTCGGTGTCACCGAGTTGTTCCACTCGGTCACACCGACAGGGTCGGGCTATATATACCCACGGGCAAAACTTTGGAAATTTTCTCCGAACTCTTTCGCTCGCGCTTAGCCCGCTCTGCCTCCAGGGTCTCCGGATCATCCTCCTCGTCGCCAGTTGCCTCCGGTCACTGGTCTCCGCCGCCGTCAACGGAAATCATCCCTGCCGTTGCTGCTGTAGCGAGTTCATTGCCGAACTAGGGTATGGACTCGATCACTGTGCTATCCCTGTCTGATTCCTAGCACATTGTGTTCGCCATCAATCTTGCCACGATTGAAACTATCCTATCTAGTCAAAACACTCCGTAGATTAGAGATGAATTGAAAATTTAGGGTTAGGTTTCCGCCGAAACCATCTCGGACCCACCGAGTTGTAGAACTTGATTCCACCAATTCGGCTAAGGCCATTGCACATGTGATTCTCGGTCTGATTGAGAATTACAAATTGGTGTGACCGAGTTCAGGACTTTGTGAAACCCTAGCAGTCTCGGTGCCACCGAACTGTGACTCGGTCTGACCGAGTTCACTAGTTTAGGTTCCAAAAGCTGCTTCGGTATCACCGAGTTTGCAAATCGGTAGACCCGAAATGCTTTACGTGGAAAACTAAAACTAAGTTTTGACTCATTATTTTGCAAAAACCTCAGATTTTGTGATGCTCATCCACTCTATCTCATCTATATCTATTCACAGGGTCTGCTGTCAGTGTTTGCAATATGTCTGATCAGAGTGGCAGCCAGAACAAGTCAGAGGAGCAGGTTCAAGTGAGTGAGGGCACTAGTCCCTCTAGCAGTTCTGATGATGGTAGTAGGAGAACCCCAAGCAACTTACCCAAAGCTGCCACCAGGGCCAGAAATAAGAGAACCTCAGGATCTGAGGATGAAGACTATGTGGCTGATGAGGATGAGGCCACTTCCAAGAAGAAAGTGCTCAAGAAGGAGTATGGCACATCTGCTGCCACTAAGCCTCGTATGAAAACCAAAGCACCTGCAAAGAGAACTCCCATGTCCAAAGCCAGAGCCTCCACTCAAGTACCTTTGGAATCTGAACCCAAAAAGGCACCTGCAAGAAGGATTCCCACTTCCAAACCTAGGAAGGTTGCCACAGGGGAAACCATGAAGTTTACCATTGAGTCAGATGATGAAGCTGTTGGTCAAGACAAGAAGAAAAAGAGAGTCAGAACCACTACTGCCAAGGTTCTTGGAAATCCCTCTATGAGGGGAGACTCTAAAGAGGAAGAAGAGGAAGAGGTTGCTGCACCAGCACCCAAAGCTCAAAAGCTTATGGGTGATGCTATCAGGTCAAGGGTTGCTTCAACAAAGCCTAAAGAAGCACCCAAGGCTGCCTCCAAGCCCAAGACTGCACCTAAGAGGAATACCAGCAACATATCTGCTGCTGAGAATAACAAGGCCCCAGTGCCTGAAACTGCTGCTGAAGAAGAAGATGATGAAGAGCATGTCTTGAGAAAATTGAAGCCAAAAATTCCAGATCATAAAGATGCCCGTCCTGTGGCTGAGAACATGAAGCTGAGAAAGGATGCATGACTCAGACAGTGGAGGTTGATTGATCCTTATGCAGTCAGGAGGAGAACTGTTGTTGACTACAGGTTCCATACAAAGGAACAACAGGATTTCTATGAGACAGTGCTGCTGGACAAGAAGCCAATAGTGTGTGACATGAGGTGGGTTGACTGGACCTACATGAAGGAGAATTAAGAACACTATCCAGGTGTGTATGATAGCTTCAGTTCTTGTGGAGTGGCAGACTTTGTTGGGCAGAAGCTCACAAAGTGGAATGATGAGCTCATAATGCAATTCTACTCCACAACACACTTCTATCCAGATGGCAGGATAGTATGGATGTCTGAAGGTACTAGGTACCAATCATCAATTGAAGAATGGGCTAATCTGATCAATGCACCTAAGGAGAAAGAGGATGACTTGGATGTCTATGCCAAGAAGAAGATGGATCACAACACTATGGCACATATGTACAAGGAGATCCCAGATGCTACTGTTGAAACTCACAAGTTTGGATCAGTACATTACCTTCTGTCAGGACTGCCAACCATCAACTGGATCCTCAGGCACACTCTATTACCCAAGTCAGGTGATCACAACATGATCAGAGGCCATGCAATAAATCTGCTACACTTATTTGATGTGCCACAAAAGTTCAAGGTCATGAGCCTTATAGTTGAAACTATCAAGAGGACATTCTTGATTAAAAGAGAAGTTGTGGGTATGCCCCACAGATCCAGGAGCTGATTAACTCCAAGATGGGCACTGGCACATACTTGTTGGACAAGGATCACGTGCCTATCTATCCAGACTTTAAGGACAACCAAGTGGTTATGGATGAGGATGAACCATCCTCTGTGCATGCTCAAGCAAAGAAGGAGAAGGCAAGGACAGAGAAGGCTACCAAGATGCCAACAATGGAAGAGGCATCTCAGTACTTTCTGAAGAGCAAACAGGATCAGCTTGGCTACTCGATTGCATCCACTCTGAGGATTGAGAAGGGGCTGGCCACCTTGACTCAAAACCAGGAGAGCCTGGAGAGGATCATGGAGCAGAAGATCTATGACTTAGATGTGAAGGTAACTGAGATCCAGTATGTTGTTGAGCAACTTTAGGATGATATGCAGGAGAGGAAGGGCAAGACAACCACTGAGGCATTTGCCAGAGTGCCTAGAGCTCATAGATCAGCTGCAGTGCCAGTGACAGACACCAGAGCCACTTCATCTGGACCAGCTACAGCTCTAGTGCAACCAGCTCCAGCACCTACTCCTCCAGCTCCATCCACATCTACTGAAGTCTTCGTCCAAGGAGCCATCTCTACACCACCACATGAAGATCAAGCCTGAGAGACGATTTAGTGCTATGCATTTTCTATGAACTTTTTGGTAACTTGTTGCCAAAGGGGGAGAAAAATGTATAGATCATAGGCTTCAAGAGAGAGTGTTGCTTTTTGTCCTCTCTTACTTTGGTGGTTGAACTTTATTTGCTTGTTTGAGATACTTTATGTCTGTGTGATACTTGGATGATCATGTGTTTGATCATATGCTACCTTAATGCTTGTTGGATGACATTATCCTTTTATCTCTATATGATCATTCACTTTGCTTGGTGATGAGTGCATGTATTCAATTATTATCATTTTGAGCGCTCCACCAAGATGTATGTGACATGGAAGAGTAATCCATGAGCCTAACTCTTTGTGCATTTGCAGTCCAAAGCAAATCTTAAACTATGCACAAATTTAGGGGGAGCTCTTGCTTATCACATACTTCTCAAAGCGACAATGTTTTTCACTCTTATTATCATTTGTCGAAGCTTTGATCTATATGTTGTCATCAATTACCAAAAAGGGGGAGATTGAAAGTGCAACTATCCCTAGGTGGTTTTGGTAATTCCTAACAACATATAGCTCATTGAGCTAATGCTATTTCAAGATAAATATTTCAGGAAAATCTCAATGAATGGCATGGCATGGATGTGAAAAGTGGATCCCTAAAAATACTAAGGATAAAAGGATTGGCTCAAGCTCAAAGCTCAAGACTCTACATTTTATATTTTAGTGATCCAAGATCACATTGAGTCTATAGGAAAAGCCAATACTATCAAGGAGGGATGAGGTGTTGCTTAATGAGGTTCTTGCTTCATAGTGCTTAGTGATATGCTCCAAAACCCTCAAGTACTTTCCCACATCCACATATGACCTAAACCAAAAGTCAAACTCAGCCCTACCGATTCTTTCTATCCGGCGCCACCGAGTTCAGATGTCATAGCCACTGCCACAAACCCTAGGCAAATCAGTCTCACCGATAGGGATCTTGGTCTCACCGAGATGGGATTGTAATCTCTTTGTTTCCCTTCGTAACGTTTCGGTACCACCGAGATGAGCGATCGGTCCCACCGAGATTGCAACGTAAACTCCCTGTTTCCTTTTCGTAACATTTCGGTCCCACCGAAATGAGCGAACCGGTCCCACCGAGTTTACCTAACCAACTCTCTGGTTAGCTTATTACCAAAATCGGTCCCACCGAGTTTGTGTAATCGGTTTCACCGAGATTACATTATGCCCTAACCCCAACCATATCGGTCCTACCGAGTTGCATGTTGGTCCCATCGAAAATCCTAACGGTCACTAGATTTGCTGAATCGGTCCAACCGAGTTTGTCAATTCGGTCCCACCGAGTTTGGTAAGTTGTGTGTAACGGTTAGATTTTGTGTGGAGGCTATATATACCCCCCCACCTCCTCTTTATTCATGGAGAGAGCCATCAGAATGGACCTACACTTCCAACTTGTTATTTCTGACAGAGAACCACCTACTCATGTGTTGAGGCCAAGATATTCCATTCCTACCATATGAATCTTGATCTCTAGCTTTCCCCAGTTGCTTTCCACTCAAATCTTCTTTCCACCAAATCCAAATCCTATGAGAGAGAGTTGAGTGTTGGGGAGTGTCGGTGTCAAAACCGGCGGATCTCGGGTAGGGGGTCCCGAACTGTGCGTCTAGGCGGATGGTAACAGGAGACGAGGACACAATGTTTTTACCTGTGTGAGGCCCTCTCGATGGAGGTAATACCCACGCCCCGCTTGATTAATATTGATGATATGGGTAGTACAAGAGTAGATCTACCACGAGATCAAGGAGGCTAAACCCTAGAAGCTAGCCTATGGTATGATTGTTGAGATGTAATGTTGTGTCCTACGGACTAAAGCCCTCCGGTTTATATAGACACCGGAGAGGCTAGGGTTACAGAGTCGGTTACAATGGTAGGAGATCTACGATCCGATTGCAAGCTTGCCTTCCACGCCAAGTAAAGTACCTTCCGGACACGAGCCGAGTCTTCAATCTTCTATCTTCGTAGTCCGGGAGTCCGCAGATATTGATAGTCCGCTGTCGGACACCCCTAGTCCGGGACTCCTCAAGAGCCCCGAACCAGGCTTCAATGACGATAAGTCCAAAGTGTGCTTGTATTCTTGGCGTTGCAAGGCGGGTTCTCCTTCAATTCCATGTTCCGCCGAGCGGTGTCCGGCTTCACCTCGAATACTGTGCTTCTTGGCTTCTACGCCAAATCATGGCCCTCTTCCATGCGTCGCACGAATGCGAAAAGCCAGGGAGTCTTTTACATTTTACCCCCTGGTTGTGCGGGTCGCCTGTCTATTAAAGGGGCAGGGATCCAGATCCAAACCACACCATCCTCCTCCCGCGTATACTCCATCGAAGCGCCTCTGACCCTGAAATCCATTCCACCATGGATCGTCAACGCGGCTCTTCCTCACGTGCTCCCAGCCCATCGCCGGGGGATTGGAGGAGGTGCTCTATTTCGCACAACGAGCTAGTAAAGCTCAAAACGGAGGGATGGCTTCCTCCGGCCTTCATGGTCCCGGTCCGAGCCGGACTGGTTACTTATCGAGGAGGGAGCCAGGCGGAGGACACCCCAAGCCCCAACAGGGGGGAACGGGTGTGTTTCGTCCCTTATCTAATAAGGGGGCTCGGGTTTCCAATACATCCTTTTCTCCGCGGGCTCCTGAAGTTCTACGGACTTCAGCTCCACCACCTCACGCCCGCTTCTGTGTTGCACATCGCGGGCCACGTAGCTCTTTGCGAGCTATTCCTGGGCATCGAGCCCCATTTCACATTGTGGAAGAGACTGTTCTGCCTCGTACCCCGTTCTCACCAGGGGTCCGTATATCAAGTGGGCGGCGCCGAAATATGGCGCATTGCCGGGACCGGATACCTATCCGGCACCCCCAAGAGGGCGTCCGAACACTGGCCCTCGGAGTGGTTTTATATTGTAGACGCTCCGCTGCCTGACGCAGTCCGGATTGGCCTCCCGGAGTTTGATGCTGCTCCCTTGAAGAAACGCCTCGGTGGCGCCATGAGCCCCGCTTGGAGGAGGACAAGAGCGTCCATTACTTGATGGGCCGAATAAGACTGATGGCTCATTCTGGCTTGACCATGATTGGAGTCATGGCGACGTGCATCAAGCGGGGGGTGCAACCGCTGCAATACAGAGGCCACCCTATGTGGGATTTCAATGGGGAGGACGATGCCACCCGGCACAGCCGCAAAGGCCCGGATTCGACCGAGGATCTGGTGAAGATCCTGTCCGGCCTATATAAGGGGGAGAAGGAGGACTTCCTTCGTCCGAACCCTGTAGATGGGTTTTCTATGGTCAATCCCAGAGGATGGGTAAGCGAACACCTCAAAAGGGCCTTTACCCGTATTTTTCGAAGTTTAAGCTTCTTATATTACGTCTTCGGCGCAGAGTCTACGCCGGACTGTGGAGGACATGGTGAGTCCTGCTCCGCAACCCGAGGACCCGGAAGGATCCCTGGGTCCGGCCTCCGAAGAGGATCCGGACCTCGGGGTGGAGCTAATCGACAGGGTGTATCACCGGCTAAGCATTGACGATGCGTTGGTCGCCATTACGGCGGACTACCGGGCTAAGTTCGCATCCGGTGACCAAGACCAAGTCCGGACACCGTTATTTTATCCTTGCCTATTTCGACCTTCGCGAACGATGGTGTCTTGCAGAAGCGCCAATCCGCCGGAGCCGAGCCTGCGGCGGCCGACTTATAGAGGTCGGGTCGAACCAGCAGGAGGAAAAGGAGCGCCGTGCGGGCGGAAACGTCGCCGCAGAGGTATAGCTCGTATTTGATCTGTCTGAGCAATGTTCCGAGGAAACTTCTAAGTGCTCATGATCTTCATAGAAGAAAAGCGCCGCCGGACTGCGAGCACGGAATTGCCAACCCAATCAACACCAGCCGTGCTCTAGCGCCGGATGGGGGGAGGCAAGCGCAAGACGCGAACGGATCCTACTCCAACGGAGGATACCGACAGATCGTCCGCCACAAAGTCGGAGGTGGAGAGCGCTATGAATCATAGACGCCCGGATAGTTTTTCAGAGGCGTGCTTTTCCCCGAGGCATTGGATGCCTTTAACGCAGGGGATCGCGATCTCGGGCTGCTCAAAATGGTTTTACCAGGGCACGAGCAAAGTATGTTAAAGACATACGGTAAGGGAATTTTAATGGTTGTATACACCAAGAGCCCCGAGACTTAAATTAGTTGTGTTAACTGATTTAAGGATCATATGAACTTTCACGCTCTTAACGAGAAGAATGCCCGGCTGTCCCGGAGCTGCAAGATTGCAAGGCCCAACTTGGGGCTGCACTTGCTGCCGCAGGAGGAGACGGAAAGAACCCACCTGGTAACACATTTGTATAAATTAATATAAGCGCGGTGCAGCATGCGCACGAGTCTAATAATGACATCGCAGTGCCGCCGAACAAGATCCGGACAGGCAAAGCGCTACTCGCCAGACTAAAAGCGGCGAAAATGTCTTGAACAGAGTTCAACAGAAAGGAACAAGCTTCAAGATTCCAACGCCAAGCTCGGAGAAGAGTGAAAGGCGCCTGAGCCGAGCTGTCCGGCTCCGTTAAGGAGAATCAACGGTTTCATCGCAGCATCTATAGTAAGTGCTTGGCGAACTCTCTTAGGAAGAGGAGTTGGCAAGGAAGCAATTTGACATAATATATCTTGTAGGTATACTCACGGGCCATCCTGCGGAGGAGATGCCCGTATCAATGGTGATCAACTTCCCGAACTGTTGCGGCTGTTCGAGCGAGTTGGCGAGCAATGAGTGGCGTCGTCAAGGCTTTATGGCCATCCCTCGTCCCCGAGGGCCTCGGGAGCTTGCAGAGAAGCTACAGAGGCGGCAGCGCTTCCGTTTGTGGAAGGTTTGACCTGCCGTCAAGGTGCCGAGGAGGCTTGGGCCATGGTGAAGACGTGGTACAAGAAGGCGGATCCCAACCATATGGCCGAAGTTGGACCGGTGGGGCCCGACGGGAAGGAGATCCCTGTGAGTTTAGTGTACAGCCAGGTAGAACTGGCTGCTAAATTTTCCCAACGGGACTGTAAGCTAGACAGCCTGTTAGACGGGATTGAGGAGGAATACAATCAATTAACTTGACAATGTATGTTATCCTGTTAAAAAATGACATGTGAAATGTCTTCTAGCCGGATTGTAGATCGTTTGTCGTTGCCGACCTTTTCGCTTCGACCTCGGGACCCTAGAGTCCGGAGTGTGTCCGAATACCTTTGTGGTTTAGAAAATAACCGTGGTATGCATGGAGACTAGGCGTAGGGGTCATTAGTGCTTTATCAGACAAGTGCCCAACTAGTTATGTTATATTACATGGTTAGTAAGAAACATCTTCCGAGAGAATAGTTCCGTTAAGGGTTCCTTTATTTGGGTGGCATGCCCTAAAGTGCATGTCCGGACTGCCAATGGAGCGATGAATCATCCGGGGCAGATGGAAAAATAGGTAAAAAGTCATCTTTTAAATCACCGACCGAATATTCCCTTAAGAACGCTAGCTTTCGGCTTCACCCGGTCGAGGTACACATCCGGTGACCAGCAAGAATAATCGCAGAGGTGCTCCTTTACCACCTAGCGAACAATCGGGAGCGGGGGTAAGCACAGGAGCCAGGCAACCCAGCTTGGCCAAAACTTAAGTCATATCGATGCATATAATGGCGAGTAAAAGGTACATGTGGAAGCGTGACACATGTGTTTGGGTATAAACCCGTATAGTTGAGCTTCTATAAAAGGATCCCCCAGGAATAACGAGTGTGGGTGGCACATCGTATGTATGCAAAAAATGCGAAAATAGGCCCCGAGGGGCTTTGTTAATTTAAAAGGATAAAACAGAGAAAAGGAAGACAGCCGAAATGTAAAAGGTTGGACGGGGGAAGGGGACGAACTCTTAGTCCGGCGCTAGGCATAGAATCGCTGAGTCGGGCTGCGTTCCATGGGTTCGCTCGAGTCGGTTGTCCGAGCGCATTTAAATGAGACAGATGCGCTCCGCCGTCGATGCTTGATCAATAATGAAGGGCCCTCCCATCGGGCTTGAGCTTGTCCTTTTCTTGTCCGCAAAGCGTAGAACTAGTTCGCCAACGTTGTAAGTTTTGGCCCGTGCTTCTGCTTTGATATCTTGAGCTGCTGCCGATAGAATGCGGAGCGAGCCTTCGCGACATCCGTTCTTCCTCCAATGTGTCCAAGCTATCCTGCCGATCGAGCTCAGCTTCTCTTTCCTCATACATGCGCTTTCGAGGTGAGTCATGAATAATTTCATGGCGAACTGCCTCTGCGCCAGATACCATAAAAATGGTGTGAATCCGGTAGTACGGTTAGGCGTTGTCCGCAGCCCCAGTACTGGTCGAGCTCCTCGACCCATTGGGTGTCTGATTTAGTGAGTGACCTCACTAGTCCGGGTTTAATGCCGCTCATTATTAGACCGTTTGCTCTTTCCACTTGACCGTTGGTTTGAGGGTGATAGATCGACGCATAGTCGAGCTTAATGCCCATATTTTTGCACCATGACTTCACTTCATCGGCTGTGAAATTCGTGCGTTATCCGTGATGATCTTTGTGGGGACTCAGAACGGTGTACCACCTCGATATAAAGTCTATCACTGGTCGGACTCTGCCGTTTTGACCGGTTTGGCCTCTATCCATTTGGTGAACTTATCCATCATGACCAACGGTACCTTTTCTTATGGGTTCCCCCTTTGAGGGGTCCGACCATGTCAAGCCCCTGGACATGACGGCCGGGTAATGGGTATGGTTTTGAGGCGGTGGGTGGCATATGGCTCTAATTAGCGAAGAGCTGGCAACCAACGATCGCTGGACCAAGTCTGTGCATCTGCCCGAGCCGTCGGCCAATAAAATCTGACGGAATGCCTTTCCAACCAGGGCCGGGCTGCTGCGTGGTGTCCACCTAGTCGGCATGTATTTCAGCCGGGAGGTTTCGCCCTTCTTCTTGGAGATACACCTTTGAAGGACTCGGTAGTACTTTTCTTATAAAGTTCTCCCTCATGAACCTTGTAGGCCTTGATCGCCGGACTATGCAGCGGGCCTCATTTTGGTCTTGGGAAGTTCCTGCCTAAGTAAGTAGGCCAGAAAGGTTACATCCACGCGGTGATTACTGCCATTATGTCGTGGGCCGATTGTGTGATGTTGTCTGCTGAATCACCAGTTGGTGCGGCTCTCTCTGGTTTGTCACTACCGGACTCCTCCTCCCATAGTACGGATGGCTTGAAGAGCCGTTCCAGGAAGATATTTGGAGGGACCACATCACGTTTCGCACCGATGCGTGCCAGGATGTCAGCCGCTTGGTTGTTATCTCGGGCTATGTGATGGAATTCGAGTCCTTCAAACCGAATCGACATTTTCGGGACAGCATTACGATATGCTGCCATTTTCGGATCCTTGGCGTCAAAGTCTCCATTTATTTGGGATATTGCGAGGTTTGAATCGCGCACCTCTAGGCGTTGAATGCCCATGGAGCGCCATCCGGAGACCATGTAATAAGGCCTCAGATTCGCTGCATTGTTGGAGTCCGTGTACATTATTTGAAGTACATCTTGGGTGTATCTCCGGGGGGGCGTCGATCGACGCCTTGACCCCATCCGCCAACATTTTGGAACCGTCGAAGTGCATTGTCCAATTGGAGTATGCGCCGTACTCTTTAGGTAGTTCGGCTTCTGTCCATTGAGCGACGAAGTCAGCCAAAACTTGTGACTTTATGGCTCGTCGAGGTTTTTAAGTTATGTCGAATGGCAAGAGCTCAATGGCCCATTTTGCAATCCTGCCCGTTGCGTCGCGGTTATTTACAATGTCATTGAGTGGTACTTCAGAAGCCACTGTTATCGAACACTCTTGAAAGTAGTGCCGAAGCTTCCGAGATGCCATGAACACCGCATATGCTATCTTTTGATAGTGCAGGTAACGGGATTTGCAGGGGGTTAGCACAGTGGATACATAGTACATTGATTTTTGAAGAGGGAATTTATGCCCTTCTGTTGCTCGTTCGACGACGAGGACAGCGCTCACAACTTGATGTGCTGCCGCGATGTATAACAACATCGGTTCGCCCTGAGTGGGCGCAGCCAGGACCGGATTTGTTGCCAATATGGCCTTTATTTCTTGAGTCGGCGGTGGCGGCATCCGCCCACTCGAAGTGTTCGTGCGCCTTAGGAGGCGATAAAGGCAACACCTTCTCTCCTAAACGGGAGATAAACGGCTTAAGGCTGCCACGCATCCTGTTAATTTTGAATTTGCTTGAGGTCCTTTGGGATATCCAAGCGTGTGAGCCCGGATTTTGGCGGATTTGCTTCGATCCTCTACCCGATACGATGAAGCCCAGCAGCTTCCCGGCTGGTACGCCGAAAACACATTTTTCCGGATTCAGCTTAATGTCATATGCTCTGAGGTTGTCGAATGTGAGCCTCAAATCGTCTACTAAAGTTTCGACGTGTTTTGTTTTGACGACTACGTCGTCTACGTATGCCTCGACTGTTTTGCCGATCTGGGTAGCCAGACATGTTTGAATCATGCGCTGATATGTTGCGCCGGCGTTTTTGAGTCCGAAGGGCATCGTATTGAAGCAGAATGGCCCGTATGGAGTGATGAATGCCGTTGCGGCTTGATCTGCCTCCGCCATCTTGATTTGATGATAGCCAGAGTAAGCATCCAGGAAGCACAACGAATCGTGTCCTGCTGTGGCATCGATAATTTGATCGATGCGGGGGAGGGGGAAAGGATCCTTTGGGCAAGCCTTATTGAGGTCTTTGAAGTCGACACGTAGACGCCAGATTTATCTTTCTTTGGTACCATCACCAAATTTGCTAGCCATCCGGATGTTTGATATCTCTAATGAATCCGCTTCGATAACTTGGCTAGCTCTTCTCCCATTGCCTGTCTTTTGGGTTCGGAAAATCGTCGAGGAGCCTGTTTGATCGCTTAAATCCTTTAGGATGTTTAGGCTGTGTTACGCCAACTGCGAGGGATTCGGGCATGTCCGAAGGATGCCAAAGCGAAGATGTCCCAATTTTCCCGGCGAAGGAATTCAGCGCGATCTGGCCCACTTCGGGTTCAAGCGTGCCCCGATAGAGGCCGTCTTTGTTGGGTCCGTTGGGTGGACCTGAAATTTAACTATCTCATCTGCTAGTTTGAAGGAGGTGGACTTGGATCTTTTATCAAGTATCACGTCGTCCCTGTTTACCGTAGAGCGTAGCGCGGTAAGCTCTTCTGCCGCTAAGGCTTCGGATAGTGCCTCGAGGGCTAGTGCGGCTGTTTTGTTTTCGGCGTGAAGTGCTGTATCCGGGTCACTGACGAGAGTGATTATTCCGCCGGGGCCAGGCATTTTGAGCTTCATGTACCCGTAATGAGGTATTGCTTGAAAAATTGTGAATGCCTCTCGTCCTAATATGGCGTGATAGCCGCTGCTGAACGGGGCTACCTGGAACGTGACTTCTTCGGATCTGTAATTGTCCGGAGAGCCGAACACCACGTCGAGTGTGATTTTTCCGGTGTAGCGCGCTTCCCGGCTAGGGATTATTCCTCTGAAGGTTGTGCTGCTTCGCTCAATACGGCTCCAATTGATTTCCATTTTCCGCAGGGTTTCCTCATAAATGAGGTTTAGTCCGCTGCCGTCGTCCATGAGGACTTTTGTCAGTCGGAAGCCGTCCACTATGGGACTAAGTACCAGTGCGGCTGGGGCTCTGGTAGTTCGAGATGTGGGCTCGTCGCTGGCGTTGAAGGTGATAGCTGTGTCGCTCCATGGATTTGCTGTTGCTACTTGGTAGACTTCGGCGAGTTCGCGGATTGCATATTATTTGATGCGAAAGTCTCGAAGACTGTTGATACCGTGCTGGTATTGTTGGAGTGGTTTCCCGGAGCTAGGAGCTCTTCACCACTTTTGGCCACCTGCCGTAGTATCCAACATGCTTGAAGGCTATGTGTTGGGACAGCTCCCCCCGTATTATGAAGTTTACAGGGTCCATTGAGCCATCCCTCCAGTACGGTTCCGTTTCCCTCGCTGGGTTTTTGCTTTTTGGTTTTCACACTTGGGGCCTGATTGTGGGGCGCCCTTTTTCCGCGGACTGGGTTTGGTGCCGGATTATCCCAAAATTGATTTTCAGTTTTCCGGAAACTTTCCATCGCACAGTACTTTCGTACTATGGACGCCAGATCAGTAAAATGCGTGATCTTGCGACGATCGATGGCGTTCAGGATTCCCCTGTCCGTGCAGTTATTGCAGAAGATTGAGATTGCGTTTTCCTCTCGGCAGTCCTTTATCCTGTCCATAACGGGAGGAATCGCCCAAGAATGATGTATGTTTCGAGGGCTCTTGCCGGATTAGAGATAGGTCGCATATGTCTGGGCGGGTGGGTGGAATAAAATCCGGATCCCTGCCCATCTTTGGGCTCAAAGGCCGAGGGTCTTTCGAACTTGGAAGCTCGATTTGCTGGAAACAGCCCGGCGAGTCCGGAGCGACGCATGATTTTAGGTTCAATGCTCGATCAGGGTCCGTCCCTCCGCGGGAATCCGGCATGGAGGGTTCGGGAATCCGACACGATTGTTTTCAACAATGGCAACGAATTGCGAGTTGTTCTTCTACCACTTCGACGTGGTGGGTAGCCCGAGGAGAGTTAATCTCTCTCGGATCGGTTTTAAGCCCGATCGATCGTAGTCGTTGCGACTCGAGGCGGCGATGCGATCCAAGAGCTCGTTAACGAGCGAGAGCTCGATTGGATCTAACTGTTCGGCAGCTTTAGGGCTGACTCAAGATTGCTCCCGACGACTTGAGAAGTCATTGCGAAGCGGCGGCGGGCGGCGGTCATAAGGAAGCCGCCAAAGCGGATTATCGACCGGCGGCCAAGGCCCTCGGTGAGAACACCATCTTGAAGACGGGTAAAGGCATCCGCTCTATCGGCGCACGACACGAGAGGAACTCTCAATGAAAGCACCAATGTCGGTGTCAAAACCGGCGGATCTCGGTAGGGGGTCCCGAATCTGTGCGTCTAGGCGGATGGTAACAGAGGCGAGGGACACAATGTTTTTACCTGTGTTGAGCCCTCTCGATGGAGGTAATACCCTACGCCCCGCTTGATTAATATTGATGATATGGGTAGTACAAGAGTAGATATACCACGAGATCAAGGAGGCTAAACCCTAGAAGCTAGCCTATGGTATGATTGTTGAGATGTAATGTTGTGTCCTACGGACTAAAGCCCTCCGGTTTATATAGACACCGGAGAGGCTAGGGTTACACAGAGTCGGTTACAATGGTAGGAGATCTACATATCCGTATTGCCAAGCTTGCCTTCCACGCTAAGTAAAGTACCTTCCGGACACGAGCCGGAGTCTTCAATCTTCTATCTTCGTAGTCTGGGAGTCCGGCGGATATTGATAGTCCGGCTGTCCGGACACCCCCTAGTCCAGGACTCCCTCAGGGAGACTATCATTTGAAGCACAAGAGCAAGGAATTCATCATCAACACACCATTTGTTACTTGTTGGAGAGTGGTGTCTCCTAGATTGGCTAGGTGTCACTTGGGAGCCTCCGACAAGATTGTGGAGTTGAACCAAGGAGTTTGTAAGGGCAAGGAGATCGCCTACTTCGTGAAGATCTACCGCTAGTGAGGCAAGTCCTTCGTGGGCGACGACCATGGTGGGATAGACAAGGTTGCTTCTTCGTGGACCCTTCGTGGGTGGAGCCCTCCGTGGACTCGCGCAACTGTTACCCTTCGTGGGTTGAAGTCTCCATCAACGTGGATGTACGATGGCACCACCTATCGGAACCACGACAAAAATATTCGTGTCTCCAATTGCGTTTGAATTCTCCAAACCCTTCCCTTTACATTCTTGCAAGTTGCATGCTTTACTTTCCACTGCTCATATACTCTTTGCATGCTTGCTCGAATTGTGTTAAGATTGCTTGACTTGTGCTAAGATAGCTAAAATCTGCCAAAGACTAAAATTGGGAAAAGGATAAGTTTTTATTTGGTCAAGTAGTCTAATCACCCTCTAGACATACTTTCGATCCTACAACTTGTCACCACAGCCTCAATCAGCCGAATCGCCAGCGTCCCTCTACCGCGGTCTCCGCCTTTGCCGCAGTCCGGCACCCCCATCTCCACCTTCGCCTCTGCTCGGCCTCACTGAGAGCCGCCATCCGTGAACCGCCGCCTTCGTCACCCATCGGCACCACCGCCAATCCACCGGATTCCGCTTCTGCCACGAATTCAACCCGCCAGGCTCCGCCTCCGCCTTGGTTGTTGAGAGCCGCCGTCGAGTAGGCGTCCGCGGCTATGAGCCACCGTACTGACCCACTCGCCCCGTCCGGGTTCATCTGAGCTCGAACAGAGCCGCCGCGCCTTCTCCGCGGCTTCGGCCTGCTGAGCCGCCTGGGATGCTCCAACCGGCCTCCTTCAGCGACTGTTTCTGCTGAGCTGCCGGCCGCGTGCTTTCATCTCCACAGCCACGCGCCCGACCAAGTCACCGCTCTAGCCGGTTCAGGCGTCCCCCACGCCGGTTATGCATCTCCGCCTCCGCCTCTACTGCTCGCATCCACGGCCGTCGCCAGCCATGCTAGTTCGTTGCTGGTCGATCGAGTTTGCTGAGGAGACTCCCATGAGCAGATACAATACAACCAGCAAGAAACCTAACAAAAAAAATGGATTGGTCAAAGCAACAACGACCAAAACAAGGACAGGGACAAAGAGATGGATCTGAACATTGCTGCCTCGCCGCCTCTGGGCCGGCCGCTGCCGAGCTGCCATGGCTGTCGTTGCTTCCTTCACCGGCTCTGCCTTCGCGTGAGCCGCCCATACCTCGCCGCTATTGTTGAGTCATCGAGAATTTCAGCTGCCGTCGGCTTAGATTTCGTTGTAGTCGCTGAGGAGCCCCCCTACCGCCATGTGCTAAGCCAGCGCCGTCGGTGTGGTCAACAGCTGCGCCCTGTGCCGCCGTGCATTGACTCGCCGTTTTATCGCCCCGCGCCGGATGCATGCCAGCGCTTCACAAGCCCCGCGTCTGCTTTGGGGCCTCATGCTACGTGTTGAGCTGCCCTTGAGGCCTCACTACTCGCTGACCACCTCTTGCGCGTCGCTTTAAGCTGCCACCGGGGAGCAGCCGTCCTTCCTTGAGCCGCCCTCATGCGAGCTCACGCCCACGGCCCTGAGCCACTGTTGGGGGCCCTTCGTCAAACGGCGCCTTGCCGTTCTTGCCTCTTCGCCGTGCTGCCCCGACCTCTCTCCGCAGAGCCGGCCTCGTTCGGTTATGAGTCGCCCCCGCTGGACTCCGAGCTGGACGCTGCCTCCATCGCCTCGCAATGAACCGCCCATCTCCGCCTTCCCACATCCATGACAAATGTTGGGCAACCGACCTCCACTACTCACCCATCGCCTTGCTTTGTTTCTTTGCCATGGCCGCAGCAAGCTGCCTCACCTTGAGTCGCCGGCCCCGTCGAGTCGCCGTTGCCTCGTCAGACTCACGCCCCGCTACCGCGTCGCCGCCGAACCACCTGTGTGCCTGGACCGGGTCGCTGTTCCGGCCGGCTTCGGTGCGCCCGCTGGTTCTCCGCCTCACCTTCCGTGGTGAATCTCGTCGATGCTCTGCCTCACCGGTGACCCGCCGGTGGCGCGTCTTACTCCTCAGCTGCTCCTGCGCCTCCCTGAACTGCTGCTTCCCTAAGTGCTTACAGCCACGGGAGGAACCGAGCGCCTCCCGCTCGAACCTCGCTGCCTTGGCAAGCCGTCGGAGTTTAAGTCGCCGAGATCCTCTCTCCTCCATTGATGCGATCTTGCCGTTTGCCAGTGTCTCTTTAAACCGTGCGCCCGGTTCACGCGCCCGCCGGCTCCCGTGCTTGATGAGCCGCCGCTGATGTCCCTGAAGCCGGCCGTCGCCGCCCTTTGAGCGGCGCTGCTTCTTTTCCAAGCCGCTGTGGCTACTGATATTACCGTCAAGGTCAATCAAGTCTTTGGCATACGTTGTATTTCTCCGGTATAAAAAAATCGGGCTATGGTGTTGTCTACAAGAAGAGGAATGGTGTGGATACCTGAAATGGTCAATCAAGTTGACTGATTCGCTACTAGCTAGCATTGGAACATGGGTCAACCACGGCCTCTTGAGCCGCCCGTGGACGGTGCCTCTCTGACCTATGTACGGATAAAAAAGAAGGGCGGGAAGGCAACTGTCCGTGTTCATCTGACAAAATATACCAGGTGTTATCCTTTTTATATATCTTATTAGCGCATACTAAATTGTTTGAGAACAATTACTCTGGTATGTGGTATTTTTTCGCAGGACCATTATTCACTACAAAGGTGTTGCAAAGGGGCATGCGCCAACATTATTTTTGCAAATTGCTGCCCCACTATGTCAACATGACCCGGAGGATCTTTCTCAGCCCCCCGGTGCTGCGTTTTTAAACTGCCACCTCTGTCATTGTTGCTGCAACCCTACAGCCGATAATCTTTGATAAAACATATCAGGCGAAATCCATCCTGTCAAGTTTCTATTTATATATATTTTCCTTTGAGAAACAATTACTCTCGTTCGTGCATTTTCTCATGCAGAATTCACTATTACAAAGGAGACCATCAAGCTATGGCCCTTGCTTACATCGGATGGGTCAATGGACAGGGTCAATTATAACCTGCCGAGATTCAACATATTCCAGCAAGGTTCAGAAAGAAGTAATCTCTTGCAAGTTCGAGTTCTCAGAAAAATTAAAAGTTGCCAAAGAGAACTTGTTGCCATGATGCGTGGTTCAGACATGGGTATCCTGCCTTACGGCTTATCTTATTATGGTCACTTGGGGGCTTCCTGCTCATCGAGCATAGCTGTCGGTACCCTCTTGATCGGTGCAATGCCAAAACTTATATGGTCACTTGGGGGCTTCCTGTTCAAACATAGGTCTTATTCGAACCAAAGAGAACATAGCTGTCGGTACCCTCTTGATCGGCACAATGCCAAGCTCACTAGGGGGCTTCTTGATCGTATTCGAATCATAGCTCAACCCTTTTGGGAACCGACTTTGATCGTATTCAAATCAGAGTCGTTAAAAGACTCTCAAGGTCATTTGGGGGCTTCCTGTTCAAACATAGGTCGTATTCGAACCAAAGAGAACATAGGTGTCAGTACCCTCTTGATCGGCGCAACGCCAAAGCCACTGGGGGCTACATGATCGTATTCGAATCCTAGCTTAACCCCTTTGAAACGGTTTACTGATCGTATTCGAATCAGAAGCCTTGATTTTTCTTTCTATTTGGCTTAAGTTTTTTGAAAGCAATCTTTGATTTTGTCTTGAGACCCTTTTGTTCATATCTGAAGCATATATGTGGTTTCGATTAACTCGGCTTGCCTTTGGATGATAAGTCGCCATCATATGACAATCATAAAACATTTGGAAGCTTTGGCTTCTAAAGATTGGGTTATCACCCTTACTGCACAGGTATCCTAAACCGGAAGTACCACTACTAGAAAAAGGCCTACTAATGGCGCACCGGTTTTGCCTACTAATGGCGCACCACCGGTGCGCCATTAGTACCACGCCATTAGTATTTATTACTAATGGCGCACCTAAGGTGCGCCATTAGTATCTGGTATACTAATGGCGCACTGTGCAAGGCGCCATTAGTATAGGCCACGGTGCGCCATTAGTATAGGCCACCGGTGCGCCATTAGTATTTTTGAATTTTTTGAATTTTGAATCTGGATCTGGATCTGGATCTGGATCTGGATCGTGATTTTTTGCCCATTTTTTGCTCTTTTTTTTGCTCGTTTTTTGGCACGACATTATTTCAAATTTTGTTCCTGTTTTTGGATCTTGTACGTTCTTTTGCCATGTTCTTTTGCCGGAGAGGAGTTCGCCGGAGAGGAGGACGAGGAGGAGGTCACCGGAGAGGCGCTCGCCTACATCGCCGGAGAGGAGGAGGAGGAGGAGGAGGTCGCTGGAGAGGAGTTCACCAGAGCATCGGAGAGGAGGAAGGAGAAACCATGAGGGGATGGTAGGAGAGGAGGGAGGTGGAGCTCACCGGAGAGGAGGGAGGAGGAGCTCACCGGAGAGAAGGGAGGAGGAGGAGCTCACCGGAGAGGAGGGAGAAGAAACCGTGAGGGGAGGGGAGGGGAGGGGAGGGGAGGGGAGGAGAGGAGGGAGGAGGAGGTCGCCGGAGAGGAGGAGGAGGTCGCCGGAGAGGAGGAGGGTAGTATGGTGGAGGAGAGAAGGGAAGATGGAGTGGAGGAGAGGAGGAGATGGAGTGTAGGAGAGGTGGAATGAAGAGATAAGGAGGAGAGGACCACGGCCAGCCATATATACGGCATACTAATGGCGCACCGCGGGCAGGTGCGCCATTAGTATTTTTTTATTTTTTTGACTTATTTTGAATTGTGAAGGCGGGAAGATACTAATGGCGCACCACTCCCACGGTGCGCCATTAGTAATTTTTTTATTTTTTTTGACTTATTTTGAATTGTGAAGGCGGGAAGATACTAATGGCGCACCACTCCCACGGTGCTCCATTAGTAATTTTTTTTATTTTTTTGACTTATTTTGAATTTTGAAGGCGGGAAGATAGTAATGGCGCACCATGGGTAAGTGCGCCATTAGTAAGTTTGAATTTTTTTGAATTTTTTGCCTCTCCAGATCTTAAAAGCCCCGTATCTTTTTTTCTGTTAGGTTTTTGAGGATTTTGAAAATGTTTAACGGGGTTCCCCAGGTTAAATTTGGATGTAACTTTTCAAGTAGATGATTTTTCATATAGAAAACTTTTTCATCTGAGTTAGTATGCAAAAGTTATGCCCATTTTTACAAATTCTCATGAGATTTTGCAAATGAAGTCGAAATTCATATTTGCAAATTTTCCCAACAACTAGACCACATATCACATGGGAAACTTATTTTCTTTTATTTTTTGACATTTTCATCATTTTCTTTTATTTTTTTAAAACTGAAAAAGCGATCCATGTGAAGTGTGCATTCGTGGAAGTGGTGGCCAAGTTACTAATGGCGCACCGTTGCATGGTGCGCCATTACTAGTTCAACTAGTAATGGCGCACCACTCCCACGGTGCGCCATTAGTAGTTTTGAATTTTTTTTAAAAAAAAATATTTTTACTAATGGCGCACCGTGGATGTGGTGCGCCATTAGTATTTGGAAACTAATGGCGTACCAACACATGGTGCGCCATTAGTATATAGTAATGGCGCACCACATGTCAGGTGCGCCATTAGTGTCAATTCCATCTATAGCCCTTTTCCTAGTAGTGTACGACTCAATATCACAAGAACCGGTTTTCTAAACCGGATTATATTATTCAATTTTTTAAATAGCCAACATGGCTGGATTTTATTATGGCTATCAATAGCCAGTATTATGATGGAGGTCTTCAAAGTCGCTTCAGCGCAATGGCTATTATTTTATCAATGGACATGATTTATTTTACAATGGAGGGAATAGTTCTGAGTCGCTACAGGCTTACGACCCGGCACTTAGGGGCTACATTATTCAAGTTGAGATTACATCAAATATGAGAAGTCAGAATAAGTTTCAGTCTTAGTCCGAGATGGACTCTACATGTAACCCGCCCCTTCAACTTATATAAGGAGGGGCGGGGCACCCGAAGAGGGGGACAAGCAAGAAGATAAAATCTCTAGGGCTAGACACAAAGAGCTGGCCAAGCCCGCGACTCCCTCATGATCATAATGAGACCTAGCCACAAACAACATGTAGGGTTATTACCAGATGATGTTTCCCGGGGCCCGAAGCTGTCTAAATCCTTGTCTTGGGTTGCGTCTCTCGATTCCGCCCAACCCCTCTCAAGCTACCGCATAGATGCATTGGCCTCGCGACTAAGTCCTCACACTAAGGACATCTGCCGTGACAACTCCACGACAAAAGGTGTTTGTTGGGTTGGCATAGATCGAGATTAGGATTTGTCACTCCGTGTTTCGGAGAGGTATCTCTGGGCCCTCTCGGTAATACTCATCACTATAAGCCTTGCAAGCAATGTGACTAATGAGTTAGTTGCAGGATGAAGTATTACGGAACGAGTAAAGAGACTTGCCAGTAACGAGATTGAAATAGGTATGATGATACCGACGATTGAATCTCAGGCAAGTAACATACCGATGACAAAGGGAACAATGTATGTTGTTATGCGGTTTGACCGATAAAGATCTTCATAGAATATGTAGGAGCCAATATGAGCATCCAGGTTCCACTATTGGTTATTGACCTGAGATGTGTCTCGGTCATGTCTACATAGTTCTCGAACCCGTAGGGTCCGCACGCTTAACGTTTGATGACAATTTGTATTATGAGCTATATGATTTGATGACTGAATTTTGTTCGGAGTCCCGGATGAGATCACGGACATGACGAGGAGTCTCGAAATGGTTGAGAGGTAAAGATTCAAATATTGTAAGGTTATATTAGGACATCCGAAAGGTTCCGAGTGATTCGAGTATTTTTTGGAGTACCGAAGAGTTACGGGAATTTGCCGGGGGAAGTTAATGGGCCTTATTGGGCTTTAGTGGAGAGAGGGAAGAAGGGCCACGAGGTGGTGCGTGCCTCCTGTTGGGGAACGTAGTAATTTCAAAAAAATTCCTACGCACACGCAAGATCATGGTGATGACATAGCAACGAGAGGGGAGAGTGTTGTCCACGTACCCTCGTAGACCGTAAGCGGAAGCGTTAGCACAACGCGGTTGATGTAGTCGTACGTCTTCACGATCCGACCGATCCAAGCACCGAACGTACGGCACCTCCGAGTTCAGCACACGATCAGCTCGATGACGATCCCCGGGCTCCGATACAGCAAAGCTTCACGGATGAGTTCCATCAGCACGATGGCGTGGTGACGATGATGATGCTCTACCGGCGCAGGGCTTCGCCTAAACTCCGCGACGATATGACCGAGGTGGAATATGGTGGAGGGGGGCACCACACACGGCTAAGGAACAATCTGTAGATCAACTTGTGTGTCTAGGGTGCCCCCCGCCCCCGTATATAAAGGAGCCAGGGGGAGGAGGCGGCCGGCCAAGGAGGGCGCGCCAAGGGGGGAGTCCTACTCCCACCGGGAGTAGGACTCCCTTCTTTCCTAGTTGGAGTAGGAGAAGGGGGAAGGAGGAGGAAGAGGGGAAGGAAGGGGGGCGCCGCCCCCCTCTCCTTGTCCTATTCGGACTAGGGAGGGGAGGGGGTGCGGCCCACCTCTTGCCTCCTCTCCTCTTCTCCCTTATGGCCCATGTAGGCCCAATAACCCCCGGGAGGGTTCCGTAACCCGGTACTCTAAGAAATGCCGATTTCACCCGGAACACTTCTGATGTCCAAACATAGGCTTCCAATATATCAATCTTTATGCCTTGACCATTTCGAGACTCCTCGTCATGTCCATGATCATATCCGGGACTCCGAACAAACTTCGATACATCAAAACTTATAAACTCATAATAAAAGTGTCATCGTAACATTAAGAGTGCGGACCCTATGGGTTCGAGAACTATGTAGACATGACCTAGAACTATTCTCGGTCAATAACCAATAGCGGAACCTGGATGCCCATATTGGTTCCTACATATTCTACGAAGATCTTTATCGGTCAAACCGCATAACAACATACGTTGTTCCCTTTGTCATCGGTATGTTACTTGCCCGAGATTCGATCGTCGGTATCCAATACCTAGTTCAATCTCGTTACCGGCAAGTCTCATTACTCGTTACGTAATGCATCATCCCGTAACTAACTCATTGGTCACATTGCTTGCAAGGCTTATAGTGATGTGCACTACCGAGAGGGCCCAGAGATACCTCTCCGACAATCGGAGTGACAAAACCTAATCTCGAAATACGCCAACCCAACATCTACCTTTGGAGACACCTATAGTACTCCTTTATAATCACCCAGTTACGTTGTGACGTTTGGTAGCACCCAAAGTGTTCCTCTGGTAAACGGGAGTTGCATAATCTCATAGTTTCAGGAAGATGTATAAGTCATGAAGAAAGCAATAGCAATATACTAAACGATCAAGTGCTAGGCTAACGGAATGGGTCATGTCAATCACATCATTCTCCTAATGATGTGATCCCATTAATCAAATGACAACACATGCCTATGGTTAGGAAACATAACCATCTTTGATTAATGAGCTAGTCAAGTAGAAGCATACTAGTGACATTATGTTTGTCTATGTATTCACACATGTATCATGTTTCTGGTTAATACAATTCTAGCATGAATAATAAACATTTATCATGATATGAGGAAATAAATAATAACTTTATTATTGCCTCTAGGGCATATTTCCTTCAGTCTCCCACTTGCACTAGAGTCAATAATCTAGATTACATAGTAATGATTCTAACACCCATGGAGTCTTGGTGCTGATCATGTTTTGCTCGTGAGAGAGGCTCAGTCAATGGATCTGCAACATTCAGATCCGTATGTATCTTGCAAATCTCTATGTCTCCCACTTGGACTTGGTCCCGAATGGAATTGAAGCGTCTCTTGATGTGCTTGGTCCTCTTGTGAAATCTGGATTCCTTTGCCAAGGCAATTGCACCAGTATTGTCATAGAAGATCTTCATTGGTCCCGATGCACTAGGTATGACACCTAGATCGAAAATGAACTCCTTCATCCAGACTCCTTCATTTGCTGCTTCAGAAGCAGCTATGTACTCCGCTTCACATGTAGATCCCGCCACGACGCTTTGTTTAGAACTGCACCAACTTACAGCTCCACCGTTTAATAAAAACACGTATCCGGTTTGCGATTTAGAATCGTCCGGATCAGTGTCAAAGCTTGCATCGACGTAACCATTTACGACTAGCTCTTTGTCACCTCCATATACGAGAAACATATCCTTAATCCTTTTCAAGTATTTCGGGATGTTCTTGACCGCTGTCCGATGATCCACTCTGGATTACTTTGGTACCTTCTGCCAAGCTTATTTCTAAGCATACGTCAGTCTGGTACACAGCATTGCATACATGATAGAGCCTATGGCTGAAGCATAGGGAACATCTTTCATTTTCTCTCTATCTTCTGCTGTGGTCGGGCATTGAGTTTGACTCAACTTCACACCTTGAAGCACGGGCAAGAACCATTTCTTTGCCTGATCCATTTTGAACTTTTTCAAAATTTTATCAAGGTATGTGCTTTGTGAAAGTCCTATTAAGCGTCTTGATATATCTCTATAAATCTTGATGCCTAATATGTAAGCAGCTTCACCGAGGTCTTTCATTGAAAAACTTTTATTCAAGTATCCCTTTATGCTATCGAGAAATTCTATATCATTTCCAATTAACAATATGTCATCTACATATAATATCGAAATGCTCTGAGCTCCCACTCACTTTCTTGTAAATCAAAGCTTCTCCAAAAGTGCAGATAAAACCATATGCCTTGATCACACTATCAAAGTGTTTATTCCAACTCCGAGATGCTTGCACCAGTCCATAAATGGATCGCTGGAGCTTGCACACTTTGTTAGCACCTTTTGGATCAACAAAACCTTCTGGCTGCATCATATACAACTCTTCTTCCAGAAATCCATTCAAGAATGCAGTTTTGACATCCATTTGCCAACTTTCATAATCATGAAATGCAGCAATAGCTAACATGATTCGGACAGACTTAAGCATCGCTACGGGTGAGAAAGTCTCATCGTAGTCAACCCCTTGAACTTGTCGAAAACCTTTCGCAACTAGTCGAGCTTTACATACAGTTACATTACCATCAGCGTCAGTCTTCTTCTTAAAGATCCATTTATTCTCAATGGCTTGCCGATCATCGGGCAAGTCAACCAAAGTCCATACTTTGTTCTCATACATGGATCCCATCTCAGATTTCATGGCCTCTAGCCATTTTGCGGAATCTGGGCTCATCATCGCTTCCTCATAGTTCGTAGGTTCATTATGGTCAAGTAACATGACTTCCAGAATAGGATTACCGTACCACTCTGGTGTGGATCTTACTCGGTAGACCCACGAGGTTGAGAGAAACTTGATCTTAAGTTTCATGATCAATATCATTAGCTTCTTCACTAATTGGTGTAGGTGTCACAGAACTGATTTACGTGATGAACTACTTTCCAATAAGGGAGCAGTACAGATTACCTCATCAAGTTCTACTTTCCACCCACTCACTTCTTTCGAGAGAAACTCCTTCTCTAGAAAGGATCCATTCTTAGCAACGAATGTTTTGCCTTCGGATCTGTGATAGAAGGTGTACCCAACAGTCTCTTTTGGGTATCCTATGAAGACACATTTCTCCGATTTAGGTTTGAGCTTATCTGGTTGAAGTTTCTTCACATAAGCATCGCAACCCCAAACTTTAAGAAACGACAACTTTGGTTTCTTGCCAAACCACAGTTCATAAGGCGTCGTCTCAACGGATTTTGATGGTGCCCTATTTAATGTGAATGCAGCCGTCTCTAAAGCATAACCCCAGAACAATAGCGGTAAATCGGTAAGAGACATCATAGATTGCACCATATCTAGTAAAGTACGATTACGACGTTCGGACACACCATTTCTTTGTGGTGTTCCAGGTGGCGTGAGTTGCGAAACTATTCCGCATTGTTTCAAATGTAAACCAAACTCGTAACTCAAATATTCTCCTCCACGATCAGATCATGGAAACTTTATTTTCTTGTTACGATGATTTTCCACTTCACTCTGAAATTCTTTGAACTTTTCAAATGTTTCAGACTTGTGTTTCATTAAGTAGATATACCCATATCTGCTCAAATCATCTATGAAGGTGAGAAAATAACGATATCCGCCACAAGCTTCAACATTCATCGGACCACATACATTTGTATGTATGATTTCCAACAAATCTGTTGCTCTCTCCATAGTACCGGAGAATGGTGTTTTAGTCATCTTGCCCATGAGGCACGGTTCGCAAGTACCAAGTGATTCATAATCAAGTGATTCCAAAAGTCCATCGGTATGGAGTTTCTTCATGCACTTTACAATCGATATGACCTAAACGGCGATTACCACAAATAAGTTGCACTCTCATTATCAACTCTGCATCTTTTGGCTTCGACATTATGAATATGTGTATCACTACTTTCGAGATTCAATAAAAATAGACCACTCTTCAAGGGTGCATGACCATAAAAGATATTACTCATATAAATAGAACAACCATTATTCTCTGATTTAAATGAATAACCGTCTCGCATCAAACAAGATCCAGATATAATGTTCATGCTCAACGCTGGCACCAAATAACAATTATTCAGGTCTAAAACTAATCCTGAAGGCAGATGTAGAGGTAGCGTGCCGACCGCGATCACATCGACTTTGGAACCGTTTCCCACGTGCATCGTCACCTTGTCCTTCGCCAGTGCTCGCTTATTCCGTAGTCCCTATTTCGAGTTGCAAATATTAGCAACAGAACCAGTATCAAATACCCAGGTGCTACTACGAGCTCTAGTAAGGTAAACATCAATAACATGTATATCACATATACCTTTGTTCACCTTGCCATCCTTCTTATCCGCCAAACACTTGGGGCAGTTCCGCTTCCAGTGTCCAGTCTGCTTGCAGTAGAAGCACTCAGTTTTAGGCTTAGGTCCAGACTTGGGTTTCTTCTCTTGAGCAGCAACTTGCTTGACGTTCTTCTTGAAGTTCCCCTTCTTCTTTCCTTTGCCATT
Source organism: Aegilops speltoides (assembly GCA_021437245.1). Taxonomy (NCBI): domain Eukaryota; kingdom Viridiplantae; phylum Streptophyta; class Magnoliopsida; order Poales; family Poaceae; genus Aegilops; species Aegilops speltoides. The sequence continues at coordinate 379,631,896 of CM038147.1, read as the reverse complement.
TTTCTTGAAACTAGTGGTCTTGTTGACCATCAACACTTGATGCTCCTTCTTGATTTCTACCTCCGCAGCTTTTAGCATTGCGAAGAGCTCGGGAATTGTCTTGTTCATCCCTTGCATATTACAGTTCATCACGAAGCTCTTGTAGCTTGGTGGTAGTGATTGGAGAATTCTGTCAATGACGCTATTATCCGGAAGATTAGCTCCCAGTTGAATCAAGTGATTACTATACCTGGACATTTTGAGTATATGCTCACCGTGAACTATTCTCCTCCGTCTTGCAGTTGTAGAACTTATTGAGACTTCATATCTCTCAATCCGGGCATTTGCTTGAAATATTAACTTCAACTCCTGGAACATCTCATATGCTCCATGACGTTCAAAACATCGTTGAAGACCCGGTTCTAAGTCGTAAAGCATGGCACATTGAACTATCGAGTAGTCATCACTTTGCTCGCCAGACGCCCTTAACGTCGTCGGTTGCATCAAGAAGCACTGGCACCAGCGGTGCTTCGGGGCGTAATTCTTACATGCAGCAATGAGGATAATCCTCAAGTTACGGACCCAGTCCGTGTAATTGCTACCATCATCTTTCAACTTTGCTTTCTCAAGGAACACATTAAAATTCAACGGAACAATAGCACGAGCCATCTATCTACAACAAACATAGACAAGCAAAATACTATCAGGTACTAAGTTCATGATAAATTTAAGTTCAATTGACCATATTACTTAAGAACTCCCACTTAGACACACATCTCTCTAGTCATCTAAGTGATCACGTGATCCAAATCAACTAAACCATAACCGATCATCACGTGAGATGGAGTAGTTTTCAATGGTGAACATCATTATGTTGATCATATCTACTATATGATTCACGCTTGACCTTTCGGTCTCCGTATTCCGAGGCCATATCTGCATATGCTAGGCTCGTCAAGTTTAACCTGAGTATTCTGCGTGTGCAAAACTGGCTTGCACCCGTTGTAGATGGACGTAGAGCTTATCACACCTGATCATCACGTGGTGTCTGGGCACGATGAACTTTGGCAAAGGTGCATACTCAGGGAGAACACTTCTTGATAATTTTAGTGAGAGATCATCTTAAAATGCTACCGTCAATCAAAGCAAGATAAGATGCATAAAGGATAAACATCACATGCAATCAATATAAGTGATATGATATGTCCATCATCATATTGTGCTTGTGATCTCCATCTTCGAAGCACCATCGTGATCACCATTGTCACCGGCGTGACACCTTGATCTCCATCGTAGCATCGTTGTCGTTACGCCATCTATTGCTTCTACGACTATCGCTACCGCTTAGTGATAAAGTAAAGCAATTACAGGGCGTTTGCATTTCATACAATAAAGCGACAACCATATGGCTCCTGCCAGTTGCCGATAACTTCGGTTACAAAACATGATCATCTCATTCAATAAAATATAGCATCACGTCTTGACCATATCACATCACAGCATGCCCTGCAAAAACAAGTTAGACGTCCTCTACTTTGTTGTTGCAAGTTTTACGTGGTGCTACGGGCTTAGCAAGAACCGTTCGTACCTACGCATCAAAACCACAACGATAGTTCGTCAAGTTAGTGCTATTTTAACCTTCGCAAGGACCGGGCGTAGCCACACTCGATTCAGCTAAAGTGAGAGAGACAGACACCCTTGATCACCTTTAAGCACGAGTGCTCGTAGCAGTGAAACCAGTCTCGCGTAAGCGTACGCGTAATGTCGGTCCGGGCCGCTTCATCTCACAATACTGCCGAACCAAAGTATGACATGCTGGTAAGCGGTATGACATGTATCGCCCACAACTCACTTGTGTTCTACTCGTGCATATAACATCAACGCATAAAACCTGGCTCGGATGCCACTGTTGGGGAACGTAGTAATTTCAAAAAAATTCCTACGCACACGCAAGATCATGGTGATGACATAGCAACAAGAGGGGAGAGTGTTGTCCACGTACCCTCGTAGACCGTAAGCGGAAGCGTTAGCACAATGCGGTTGATGTAGTCGTACGTCTTCACGATCCGACCGATCCAAGCACCGAACGTACGGCACCTCCAAGTTCAGCACACGTTCAGCTTGATGACGATCCCCGGGCTCCGATCCGGCAAAGCTTCAGGATGAGTTACATCACAAGACGACGGCGTGGTGACGATGATGATGCTCTCATCGCGCAGGCTTCGCCTAAACTCATGACGATATGACCGAGGTGGAATATGGTGGAGGGGGCACCGACACGGCTAAGGAACGATCCGTAGATCAACTTGTGTGTCTAGGGTGCCCCCGCCCCGTATATAAAGGAGCAGGGGAGGAGGCGGCCGGCCAAGGAGGCGCGCCAGGGGGGAGTCCTACTCCCACCAGGAGTAGGACTCCCTTCTTTCCTAGTTGGAGTAGGAGAAGGGGGAAGGAGGAGGAAGAGGGGAAGGAAGGGGGGGCGCCGCCCCCCTCTCCTTGTCCTACTCGGACTAGGGAGGGGAGGGGGCGCGGCCCACCTCTTGCCTCCTCTCCCCTCCTCCCTTATGGCCCATGTAGGCCCAATAACCCCCGGGAGGGTTCCGGTAACCCCCCGGTACTCCGGTAAAATGCCGATTTCACCCGGAACACTTCCGATGTCCAAACATAGGCTTCCAATATATTAATCTTTATGTCTCGACCATTTCGAGACTCCTAGTCATGTCCGTGAACATATCCGGGACTCCAAACAAACTTCGGTACATCAAAACTTATAAACTCATAATAAAATTGTCATCGTAAGTTAAGCGTGCGGACCCTACGGGTTCGAGAACTATGTAGACATGACCTAGAACTATTCTCGGTCAATAACCAATAGCGGAACCTAGATGCCCATATTGGTTCCTACATATTCTACGAAGATCTTTATCGGTCAAACCGCATAACAACATACGTTGTTCCCTTTGTCATCGGTATGTTACTTGCCCGAGATTCGATCGTCGGTATCCAATACCTAGTTCAATCTCGTTACCGGCAAGTCTCTTTACTCGTTACGTAATGCATCATCCCGTAACTAACTCATTGGTCACATTGCTTGCAAAGGCTTATAGTGATGTGCATTACCGAGAGGGCCCAGAGATACCTCTCCGACAATCGGAGTGACAAAACCTAATCTCGAAATACGCCAACCCAACATCTACCTTTGGAGACACCTGTAGTACTCCTTTATAATCACCCAGTTACGTTGTGACGTTTGGTAGCACCAAAGTGTTCCTCCGCTAAGCGGAGTTGCATAATCTCATAGTTTCAGGAACATGTATAAGTCGTGAAGAAAGCAATAGCAATATACTAAACGATCAAGTGCTAGGCTAACGGAATGGGTCATGTCAATCACATCATTCTCCTAATGATGTGATCCCATTAATCAAATGACAACACATGCCTATGGTTAGGAAACATAACCATCTTTGATTAATGAGCTAGTCAAGTAGAGGCATACTAGTGACGTTATGTTTGTCTATGTATTCACACATGTATCATGTTTCTGGTTAATACAATTCTAGCATGAATAATAAACATTTATCATGATATGAGGAAATAAATAATAACTTTATTATTGCCTCTAGGGCATATTTCCTTCACCTCCCCCTGCCCAAACCGAATTGGACAAGGGGTGGGGGCGCGGCCCCCCTTTTCCTTCTCCCTCTCCCTCCTTTCCTTCTTTTCTACTCCGAAAGGAAAGGGAATCTTACTAGGATTTGGGAGTCCTAGTAGGACTCCCTACACTTGGCGCGCCCCTAGGAGGGACGGCCTCTCTCCCTCCCTCCTTTATATACGTGGGCAGGGGCATCCCAAAGACACACCAAGTCTTCTCTTAGCCGTGTGTGGTGCCCCCCTCCACAGTTACACACCTCGGTCTTATCGTCGTAGTTCTTAGGCGAAGCCCTGCGCCGGTAACTTCATCATCACCGTCACCACGTCGTCGTGCTGAAGAAACTCTCCCTTGGCCTCAACTGGATCAAGAGTTCGAGGGACGTCATCGAGCTGAATGTGTGCTGAAGCAGAGGTGCCGTACGTTCGGTCCTGATCGGTTGGATCGCAAAGAAGTTCGACCACATCAACCGCGTTATTGAAACGCTTCCGCTTTCGGTCTAGGAGGGTACGTGGACACACTCTCCCCTCTCATTGCTATGCATCACCTAGAAATATCTTGTGTGATCGTAGGATTTTTTGTGAAATTACCGCGTTCCCCAACAATATCACTATTTGCGATTAATGCATCGCACACAGTTTTGTTGAAGGGTATCTGATTGTAGTGTCGCGTTAGCAACATCCTTTAGTAGTGAAAGATCCTAATCCCACCCATAGGTGATGTGGTCCTATAAGCCGCACTACACCGTTAGTAAAATAGTTTTCCTTCAAGTCTAGGCTCAACATCGACCAAAGAGTGTGGAAAGGGTTCCTATAGGCAGTCGACTCTGAGACCAACTTGTGATGCCCCCGATTCAATCGTGCACTAATCATACATGCAAACATGCACGATCAAGATCAGAGGCTCACGGGAAGATATCACAACACAACTCTACGACACAAAGGATAAACAAAAATCTTTATATTATAAGCCAGGGGCAACGAGGACCCGAATACATAAGTCATCAAGCAAATATTATGTGAGTACAGACATAGTTAGACAAGTTTTTCCTTAAGAAGGCTGAGCAAAACAACGCCACTAGATCGAAAGGCGATGCCTCCTGCCTGGGACCTCCAGAATACTCTTGCTTGTCGGTCTCCATGTAGTACGCTCCACTGGGGGGACCTCCATTTGCGACGCCATCATCTGTTGCAGCAACCGGGTTGAAAGAAAAGGGGTAGCAAAGCAACCGTCAGTACTCATCCAAAGTACTCGCAAGACTTACATAATATCTACACTACATATGCATCGGTATCAATAAAAGGGGTAGTATATGTGGACTAAACTATAGAATGGCAGAATAAGGGGGAGAAGCTCATCCTATCGAAGACTACGTCTTCTGACAGCCACCATCTTGAAGCAGTAGAAGAGAGTAGCTAGAATGGTAGCAAGTATCATCATATAGCAATAATCCTACCCGGAGATCCTCTCCTCGTCTCCCTACGAGAGAACGATCATCGAGTTGTATCTGTCACTTATCTGGGTGTATTTTATCAAGTATCCAGTTTTAGTTGTAAGAGGTTGGAATACAACTCCAAGTCGTCCTATTACCATGGACACGGCTATTCGAATAGATTACTTCCCCTGTAGGGGTCCACCACATTACCCGATACGCTCAATCACCTCTGTCAAGACACACTTTTTGAAAGTGCGTTATATCGACTAGAGGGGGGTGAATAGGCAATTTTTATGAATTCTTCACTGAGGAATTTGCCGGTGAGGAAATTCCTTACTGAAGAACTACTAGCAGCAGAATAAGTACTCAGAAGTAAGAATAACAGGATACAAGCATGGTCATCATGATGAAATGAAGACAAGCACAGAGTACAGAAAGCGTAAACACAGGATAACAAGATGAAGACAAACAGACTGAAGAAATTGAACTGAGGAATTTGAGAAAGTCTTCAGTCAAAGTCTTCAAACACAGATATGAACAAACATTCAACACAGTAATGAGGAAATGAAAGGGTTGAGGAAATAGAACCAGTAAGTTGGTGAAGACAATGATTTGGTAAACCAGTTCCAACTGTTGTCTCAGTTGTACGTCTGGTTGGAGCGGCTGAGTATTTAAACTCGAGGACACGCAGATCCGGACACCCGATCTCGAGCCGCAACTCAGACACCCAGTCCTCACCGTATTCTCCTTGAACTAAGACCATGCAGGTCTCGTCCAATCACTCGTGGTAAGTCTTGGTGACTTCCAAACCTTCACAGACTTGGTCACTCGGCGATCCACAATTCCTCTTGGATGCTCTAGACCTTGACGCCTAACCGTCTGGAAGAAGCACAGTCTTCAAAGGTAATAAGCATCGGATCCATGCAGATCAATTTCTTGATGATGCTCAATCACTTTGGGTTTTGGGGGTTTGGTTTTGGGATTTTCCTCACTTGATGATTTTCGCTCAAAGTCCTCGGAGGATGGGTTGCTCTCAAATGACAAGTGTCAAGTTCTCTCGGAGCAGCCAACCAGCTAGTGGTTGTAGGGGCGGCTATTTATAGCCTAGGAGCAGCCCAACTTGATAAGACATAAATGCCCTTCAATGATATGACCGTTAGGTGGATAAGATATTTTGGGACAGTACAAGAAGACAAAGAACGGTCGGAAATTTGGCTCTCAAATTCCTCGGGGTTATCATGTTCCTCATGTGTAGGCAATTCAAGACTTTGGCGAATTCCTAACTCCTCGATCGAGCAAAGTCCTCATTGACCAAAAGAACTGTGTCTCTCCATCAAGAAATTGACTGAATTGTATGAGATTTCCAATGGCTTCACTCAAGGGATTGGTAGGTGTAGGATTTTGAGTTGAGCATCACATGGAAATTTTTCCTTAGTATTTCCTCGACCCCTTTAACAATACGGTGTTTCCTATGACTCAAGAAAGAGAGAAAATGAAACTATGAAAACAAAAGTCTTCACGCTTCATGTTCCTCGAATGAATACCAAGTCTTCAAGGTCACACCAATTTCTTCACTTTCAAAGTCTTCTAAAGTCTTGAATATCAAAGTCTTGATCGAAGAACTTCATTTTAGGGTCGACTTTCTCTGTAAATATCAAACTCCTCATAGACTTATAGACCTGTGTACACTCACAAATGCATCAGTCCCTTAACCTATAAGTCTTCAATACACCAAAATCACTAAGGGGCACTAGATGCACTTACAATCTCCCCCTTTTTGGTGATTGATGACAACATAGGTTAAGTTTTCAACGGGGATAAACATATGAAGTGTAAATACTGATATTGAGGAATTTGATTGCAAGATATAGAAGAACTCCCCCTGAATATGTGCATAGTGAGGAATTTGCTTTTGAGGCAATGCACATTTGAAGAATTGAATCATGGAGATCTCCCCCTATATCTTGTAATTCATACACGCATTTGATATATAATGTGAAGAATTTGAAATGCATGATGAAATATGGTGCCTGATCAGGTTCAGCATGCGTGCAATAATATTAACGAGGAATAAGCATGCAGAATAGCACATCAAAAGTATCAGAGCTCAGTGCATCAAAAGCATCAGAGCACGGTTCAAAAGTATCAAGGCACCATCGGGTTTAAGATTACAACTCGATCCAATAAAAGTTTCGGAAGAACGAGAGTTGTAACTTAAAAAAACGCCCTTAGTATAGACCCGCTTGAAGACTAACTCAGATTTCTCCCCCTTTGTCATCAAATGACCAAAAGGATCGAAACTGAAGACTAACGCCCCTGAAGAATTTCAAGTTGATGGAGGAGCGCCAGCGTTGTCGGGGTTGTTTGTTGAAGTAGGGCCTGCTGCAGTGTCGTCCAAATCTTCGTACTCATCAGTGTCGCACGATGAAGAATAAGAGCTGGCCACCAATGGAGGAACTTTGACCCTCTTGAATTTCTTCAGAGGAGGTGCAGACCAGTCAAATTCTTCCTTAAGACCCATAGTCTTCAGTTCTTGAGCGCTATAAACATGAGTGAGAACAGCCCAGGTGCGGTTGAGGGTTTCATGAAGGTGATAATGGTTCTTCTTCACTGCATTATGTGTTGAGGTCATATTGTGAAGAACAGCAGCAAACTGACGCTTCACCCATTTGTGATTGCGATCAACCTTCTGATGAAGACTGAGGAGTAACTCACGATCAGTCATCACCCTGGGAGATGTGGCTTGGGGATTTTGCTTAGCTGATGTATTTGCGGCAGTGTCATGTGTGGCAGAGTCATCATTGGTAGAATAAGATGTAGCCAGACGAAATTGACCATCCAATGGACGAGTGCCTTCATCGATCACAGCAGCTGCCTTGCCTTTATCATCAGATGATGAAACTGGTCGCTTGAGGACTTCAATGGGAGGCAAGTAGCTACCATGGTTCAGAGTGTCAACCTTATAATTCAGTGAAGATCTTGCCCTTATGAATCTCATAATCCAAGGCGCATAGGGCTTCAGCTTGAATGGTGACATTGCAACATTTGCAAGAGTCCTCATGAAGAAATCATGGAAGTTGACGGGAACGCCATGAATGATGTTGAAAAGCATGTTCTTCATGATGCCAATGACTTCTTCATCATTTGAGTCGTGGCCTTTGATAGGACTCATTGTCTTCGTCAGAATGCGATAGACAGTCCGAGGCACATAGAGTAATTCCTTGACGAGGAATTTGGTTCATGGGGCCTCCCCTGGCTTCAAAGGCTTCATGAGCACTTGCATATAATGATTTGTCAGTTCAGGGTCATTGTAGATGCAACGTGCACTGTCATGGGGAGGATCAAGAGGAAGGACATGAAGCAATTCAGTTGCCAGTGCCTTATAATGAGTGTTTTCAGTCATCCAATCTAGCACCCATGAATTGACATCTTCAGCATCTCCGGTGATATGCAGTGTGGCGTAGAACTGAAGAATGAGTTCTTCATTCCAATCACGGATATCGGTCAGAAGTTCGGTAGTCCTGCATCGTGAATAACACCGAGGACTGGCTCAAGCACGGCAGAGATTCCATATCCACATGAGGAATATGTTCATGATCAAGATTTTGTCCTTGTCAAATAGCGAGGAATAGAAGTTGGCTTGACTAGCAGTCCGTAAACGCCTCTTCCTTATCTGAAAGCGAGTCATATGGATTATAGTCGATGAAGAACACATGCTCAAAAGAAGTCTTCACCTTGAATTTTTGCTTGCTTGAGAACGGATTCTTCGCTTGGGCAGAGGAGTGTCGATGATTTGCAGCACAACCTCGGGAATCACGAGCTCAGGTTCTTCAGGCTGAGGAATTTCTGGTTCCTCCTCTTGTGCAACTTGAGGATCAGCAGGTTCTTCAGCACTAGTGGCTGGAATATCTTCATGAACAGAAGGAGTGGGATGAGTTTCTACAGAGCCCATCTGAACTGTGTGTAACGCCCTCGATGCGGCTATACCTCCCACGTGTCGAAGCACGACTTAGAGGCATAACCGCATTGAAAGCAATGTCGCAAGTGAGGTAATCTTCACACAACCCATGTAATACATAAGGGAAAGAGATACATAGTTGGCTTACAATCGCCACTTCACACAATTACATGAATAAAGCATTACATCATCCAGATACAATCAAGGTCCGACTACGGAACCAAAATAAAAGAAGAACCCCAAATCGATAAAGGTCTCCGATCGACCCCAACTGGGCTCCACTCTTGATCAACTAGAACGAAACAACACAAAGGGCAATATCTTCATCGAGCTCCTCCTTGAGCTTGGTTGCGCCACCGCCGGGAACATAGGCACCGCAAACTGGTTTTGAAGTATTTGGTGAGTCACGAGGACTCAGCAATCCCATTACCATGGGTATCAAGACTAGCAAAGCTTAATGGGAAAGGAAGGGGTAAAGTGGTGAGGTTGCAGCAGCGACTAAGCATATATGGTGGCTAACCAACGCAAATGAGAGCGAGAAGAGAAACAAGCGGAACGGTCGTCAACTAGCAATGATCAAGTGGTGATCCTGAACACCTACTTACGTCAATCATAACACAGAAACCATGTTCACTTCCCGGACTCCGCCGAGAAGAGACCATCACGGCTACACACGCGGTTGATGCGTTTTAATTCGGATCTGGTGTCAAGTTATCTACAACCGGACATTAACAAATTCCCATCGCCACATAACGCAGGCACGGCTCTCGAAAGTTTAAACCCTACAGGGGTGTCCCAACTTAGCCCATGACAAGCTCTCGCGATCATCGAAGGAATAGACCTTCACCCGAGACACTCCGATCAGGCTCGGTATCCCGGTACATCAAGACATTTCGACAATGGTAAAACAAGACCAGCAAGACCTCCCGGCGTGCCGACATCCTGATATTAGCCGCGCGTATCTCGTCTCAGGCCACGACTGATGAGGACATCAATACCATTGTTACACCCACAGCCCCTGCTGCTATACATACTGGACCAATTACTAGAGCTCACAAGACGCCAACTAAATTACAGTACTTTCGTTTGTTGGTAATGATTCTAATGTTCATGAGAATATGATGTCGCTTAAATTGGATACATTTGTTTTGCTTACAAATGAAGGGCCTAGCTTGGAGAAGGATGAACATTGGAGCAAGAACAAGCATGGAGATGATGGCATGCGCAAGGGGGACAAGAATGGAGTTACAAGTGATGATTTCAGGACTTTGAAGCCACCATAATGAGTGCATGAAGCCTTGGACGAAATATACAAGATGCCACTTCATAAATTTCGTCCAGAGGCTATTCTAGGTGCTGCGTCACCTTATTATTTGGCCAGGCCCATGTAATTTCGAAATACATTAGTATAGGCTATTTTTAGAGTCCGTATGTGGGGAAACAAGAGATAGGGTTAGTTTGGACCCTCCACCAAGGGCCACGAAATTCTCCCCTCTTCCTCCATATATACAGCCCTTAGGGCACCGTTTAGACTTTGGGGTTTTGTTTAGATTAAAAGTTCGCCATAGCTGCAACTTCGCGTGCCGTTTGTGTTCAACGACTGACAAAGCGCCACGTAACCCCACCTTGATCAATAAAGCTTTCATCTTATATTCGCAATATCCAGATTGCAATCTCAGTTTCTTGCTTGTTCTTCGTTTGCTCGCAGGAAAGACCCTCGTGGTCGTTGATCGTGCTCGGCGTGGTCAATAACCTCTTGGAGTTGGTTTAGCGATTGCTAAGCGCGACGCCCTCGCTGACTTCGTAGTCGGATCGTCAAAGTCGACTTCCACCAAAACGAAATCCACCATCTCATCGAAAGACGGACACCTTCGCCTCTATCAAGTGGTATCAGATTTGTGTTGCTCGGTGAGATTTTACAGTTTTTCAGTAGTTTAGATCGAGTCTGTTCTTCATACCTACAGTCCACTTAAAAAGCCAAAAAAATTAGGGTTAGGTCATCATATCCGAACCAATCGAGCCTTTGCATAATCTTTTTCAGATTTGCGTTGTTGAATTTGCGGTTGCATCGTCGTGTCTAGTTCTGGTCTTAGAGTCTAGTCTTTAGAGTTTGAGTTCGGTCATAAGTTGTCACGCCGCCGCGACCATCATCATCGCCCGCCATCTACCACCACCGCTTATCCGCCACCGCTCAATCCGTATCCATATACCACCACCGCTGCCATATACCACCACCATATATCCACCACCAATCCGAGTTCCTTGCGATTCGATTTGTTTTGGGATCCATCTAATTTCCGATTCGTGTTTCCTTGTGCGAGTAGGTTTTGATTCCAGCAATCTTTTGCCGTCCGCTTAGGCCCAAAATTTTCCAAAACGCACGGATAAAAAATTTTTCGCTATCCTATTTTTAGGTGTTTCTAAGCGTATTGAGCGATCGCCGTTATAGAAAGTTTTTTGACCCGTTTCAGCTTTTGGGTCCGGCAAAAAAAAAATTTGGTCGAAAAAATTTCGTGCCCATCCCTGTCGGTTTGACACAGGAAGAGTTTTGAGACACTCGCCATTATAGTGATTTTTCGCCAAAAAAAAAAAGAGCAGCAAAAAAAAAAAGCAGCAAAAAAAAAAGAGCGAAAAAAAAATCAGAGTGTGCTTTTCCTTTGTTTACGTGCAGCGCCGTGATTTTGTTAGTGTTCTAGGCTCGCGTCTCTAGCACGGTCTAGCCTAGGACCAGCACAGTACCGTCGTTGAGCGTTTATTCAACTTTGCATCTCTCGATTTGATTATTGTCGACCCTTTTGCTACCATATTATAAGCCTTCCCAGCTCCACATACATCTACGTCGTGCGCTTGATTCTCCCCGTAATCGCTATAGCCAAGCTTTGAGAGTTTTGACTACAACGGTTGCCGATCACCACCTTCTTTGGTAAGAAGGCTGGTAAGAATTTGAGATTTGCTTCACGGATTTGTGACCGCCCACCACACCACCACCACCACTTCCTAGTAGTCTATAGGATCATATTCTTGTGTGTTTCTATTGCTGCTAACCATGGCAGGAACACAGCCGATGAGGCTGATTGGGAGAACGACAAACAAACAGCTACATGATAAGTTTCAGCAAATGATGATTGGACAGGTGCAAGATGTGGTAAACAGATTTGACGAGGCCATGGAGAAGATAGATGGCATTGAGAAGACGTTTGAAACAAAGCTTGATAGCAAGTTTGATGAATTGCTCGTGCGTTTTCCACAACCACCGCCGGCTGCACCTATCGCACCTCTGCAACGACAACAACTACGCCCCCTTCCGAATCAGTATGGACGAGCTCAGCGTGTTCCTATTGAGCCAGACAAAATTCTGGTGCAGCTGCCATGCTGTTGGTGCTTCTTTGGCTCCTCGCCTCTGCTGCTTTGGTACCGACGAGGATGATTATGTGGAAGATTACGAGGATGAGGTTGATCAACATCGTAACTACGTGCAACCACCAGCACCACAACCACCGGTCGCCCACATGCAAATAATGGCAATGTTAGGGCTCCCCCTCAGTGCGAGATCATGACCATCTCCCTAAACTGAAATTGAATATTCCACCATTTGAGGGTAGATATGTTCTGATATATATCTTACTTGGGAGTTAGAAACCGAACAACGATTTACATGTTTACAATATCCCGAGGAGAGACGTGTTCTCTCATTGTTTGTGCTTTCACTAGCTTTGCATGTGTTTGGTGGTCGAACATTGTAGATTATATCCTGTTCCAGACTACTTGGGCTGCTTTGAAAACTGCTATGCGTACTCGTTGGGTTCCACCATATTATCAACGTGAATTACTTCAAAAATTGCAGCGTTTAAGACAAGGAAAAATTTCAGAGAAGAATATTATCGTGAATTACAAACCGGCTTGATTAGATGTGGTATTGTTGAGGAGAATGAAGCTATGCTTGCACGTTTTACGGGTGGATTAAATAGAGAGATTGAGACCATTCTAGACTATAAGGATTATAATAATATCACTCGTTTATTCCATCTTGCTTGTAAAGCTGAACGTGAAGTGAGGATCGGCGTGCATTGGCGCCGCACTAACTTTTCTCGCAGGTCGACCTTCATCGTGGACACCACGTGCATCATCTACTTCCACCGCACCATCACCTCCTTGGTGCCACCTCCAACCGTGATACAAGCGAGCACAACCACCACTATCGCCAAGAGCACACCTGCCGGGCCTGCAGAGCTCTTCTTCTTCCATGGCGTCAACAGGCACACAAGTGATATTATTTGTCGTCGTTGTAAGGGAAGAGGACATTTTCTTGAGAGAATGCAAATCTCAGCGTGTGATGATTGCTCCGAGGATGGTGGGTATGAGTCCGCTAGTGACTATGATGAGGAGACTTTGGCTCTTATTACACATGAGGAACACGGTGGAGATGATTACGATCATGAGACACAATACATGGCTGCTTGAAGATCTTGTGGTATGAATGTTTAGTTGCTCAACGTGTTTTGAGTGTGCAGGTTACACAAGCTGAGAAAAATCAGAGGCATAATTTGTTCCATACAAAGGGAGTTGTGAAGGAACGTTCTATTCAGCGTCATCATAGATGGAGGGAGCTGCAACAACTTGGCTAGCATGGAGATGGTGGAGAAGCTATCTCTCACCACAAGACCACATCCACATCCTTACTACATCCAATGGTTCAACAACAGCGGCAAGGTGAAGGTAACACGTCTTGTTAGTGTGCATTTTAGTATCTCTACATATGCTGATTATGTTGATTGTGATGTGGTACCTATGCAAGCATGTTCCTTGCTACTTGGTAGACCATGGCAATTTGATAAAAATTTCGTAGAAACAATCAAGATACTCTTGTTCATAAGGATAAAAATATTACTTTGCTTCCTATGACTCCGAGTCCATTTTGAAAGATGATATTAATAGAGCTAATAAAGCAAAACAGGAGAAAAATAAGAGTGAAAATCAGATTGTGGCAAAAGAATTTGAGCAACACATGAAGCCTAATAATAAACCATCTATCGTTGCTTCGAAATTAAATTGAAAAGTGCATGTTTACTTGCCACCAAATCTGATATTGATGAGCTAGATTTTAGCAAATCTATTTGCTATGCTTTTGTGTGCAAAGAGGCATTATTTTCATTCGAGGACGTGCCTTCCTCTTTGCCCCTTGCTGTCACTAACATTTTGCAGAGTTCTCGGCGTCTTTCCACAAGACGTGCCACCGGATTACCACCTATTCGAGGGATTGAGCATCAAATTGACTTAATTCCGGTGCATCATTACCCAACCGTGCACCATACCGTACCAATCCGGAGGAGACGAAGGAGATTATGCGTCAAGTACTGGGAGCTGCTCGACAAAGGTTATATACGTGAATCCCTTAGTCCTTGTGCTGTTCCTATTATTCTAGTGCCGAAAAAGGATGGTATGTCACGTATGTGTGTTGATTGTAGAGGCATCAATAATATTACTATTCGTTATCGTCACCCTATTCCTAGGCTAGATGATATGCTTGATGAATTGAGTGGCTCTACAATATTCTCCAAAGTTGATTTGCGTAGTGGATACCATCAAATTCGTATGAAATTGGGTGATGAATGGAAAACAGCATTTAAAACTAAGTTTGGATTATATGAGTGGTTAGTCATGCCTTTTGGGTTAACTAATGCACCTAGTACTTTCATGAGATTAATGAACGAAGTTTTACGTGCTTTCATTGGACGATTTGTGGTAGTCTATTTTGATGATATACTGATTTATAGCAAATCTTTGGAGGAACATTTGGAACATTTACGTGCTGTTTTTAGTGCTCTACGTGATGCACGTTTGTTTGGTAACCTTGGGAAGTGCACCTTTTGCACCGACCGAGTATCTTTTCTTGGCTATGTTGTTACTCCATAGGGAATTGAAGTTGATAAAGCCAAGATTGAAGCTATTGAGAGTTGGCCGCAGCCCAAAACGGTCACACAAGTGAGGAGTTTCCTTGGCCTCGTTGGTTTCTATAGGCGTTTTGTGAGAGATTTCAGCACCATTGCTGCACCTCTCAACGAGCTTACAAAGAAGGATGTGCCTTTTGTTTGGGGTACCATACGGGAAGAAGCCTTCACGGTATTGAAAGCTAAGTTGACACATGCTCCTTTACTCCAACTTCCGATTTTAATAAGACTTTTGAGCTTGAATGTGATGCTAGTGGAATTGGATTAGGAGGTGTGTTATTACAAGATGGCAAACCTGTTGCATACTTTTCGAAAAATTGAGTGGGTCTAGTCTGAATTACTCTACTTATGATAAAGAATTATATGCTCTTGTTAGGACTTTAGAAACATGGCAACATTATTTATGGCCCAAAGAATTTGTTATACATTACGATCATGAATCTTTGAAACATATTAAAAGTCAAGCTAAACTGAATCGTAGACATGCTAAATGGGTTGAATTCATTGAGACTTTCCCTTATGTCATTAAACACAAGAAGGGTAAAGAAAATGTTATTCTTGATGCATTGTCTCGTCGCTATACTATGCTTTCACAACTTGACTTCAAAATATTTGGTTTGGAGACCATCAAAGATCAATATGTGCATGATGCTGATTTTAAAGATGTATTGCAGAATTGTAAAGAAGGAAGAACATGGAACAAGTTTGTCGTTAATGATGGATTTGTGTTCGTGCTAACAAGCTATGCATTCCAGCTAGCTCCGTTAGTCTTTTGTTGTTGCAGGAGGCGATGGAGGAGGACTAATGGGACACTTTGGCGTGAAGAAGGCGGAGGACGACTTGCTACACATTTCTTTTGGCCAAAGATGAGACGGGATGTTGAGTGTTTTATTGCTCATTGCACTACATGTCAAAAAGCTAAGTCACGACTCAATCCTCATGGTTTATATATGCCTTTGCCTGTACCTAGTGTTCCTTGGGAGGATATATCGATGGACTTTGTTTTAGGTTTACCTAGAACAAAGAAGGGAGGATAGCATATTTGTTGTCGTGGATAGATTCTCGAAAATGGCACACTTTATACCATGTCATAAAAGCGATGATGTTGTCAATGTTGCTGATTTGTTCTTTCGTGAAATTATTCGCTTGCATGGTGTGCCAAATACTATTGTTTCAAATCATGATACTAAATTTCTTAGCCACTTTTGGAGATGTTTATGGGCTAAGTTGGGGACTAAACTGCTTTTAGTACTACTTGTCACCCCAAACCGATGGACAAACTGAAGTAGTCAATAGAACATTGTCTACTATGCTTAGGGCTGTTCTAAAGAAAAATAAGAAAATGTGGGAGGAATGCTTGCCTCATATTGAATTTGCTTATAATCGTTCATTGCATTCTACTACTAAGATGTGCCCTTTTGAAGTTGTGTATGGTTTCCTACCTCGTGCACCTATTGATTTGTTGCCTCTTCCATCTTGGAGAAGGTTAATTTTGATGCTAAAGAACGTGCTGAATTGATTTTAAAAATGCATGAGTTAACTAAGGAAAACATTGAGCGTATGAATGCTAAATATAAACTTGTTGGAGATAAGGGTAGAAAACATGTTGTGTTTGCACCTGGAGATCTTGTTTGGTTACATTTGCGTAAGGATAGATTTCTGATTTGCATAAATCAAAGCTAATGCCACGTCTTGCTGGTCCCTTTAAGGTGTTGGAGAAAGTAAATGATAATGCATATAAACTTGAGCTGCTGCAGATTTTGGGGTTAGTCCCACTTTTAACATTGCAGATTTGAAGCCATATTTGGGTGAGGAAGATGAACTTCCGTCGAGGGCGACTTCATTTCAAGAAGGGAGGATGATGAGGACATCAATACCATTGTTACACCCACAGCCCCCGCCGCTATACATCTTGGACCAATTACTAGAGCTCACGACGCCAACTAAATTACGTGTACTTTCGTTTCTTGGTAATGATTCTAATGTTCATGAGAATATGATCGCTGCCTAAATTGGATACATTTGTTTTGCTTACAAATGAAGGGCCTAGCTTGGAGAAGGATGAACATTGGAGCAAGAACAAGCATGGAGATGATGGCATGCATAAGGGGACAAGAATGGAGTTACAAGTGATGATTTCAGGACTTTGAAGCCACCATAATGAGTGCATGAAGCCTTGGACGAAATATACAAGATGCCACTTCATAAATTTCGTCCAGAGGCTATTCTAGGTGTCTGCGTCACCTTATTATTGGGCCAGGCCCATGTAATTTCGAAATACATTAGTATAGGCTATTTTTAGAGTCCGTATGTGTGGGGAAACAAGAGATAGGGTTAGTTTGGACCCTCCACCAAGGGCCACGAAATTCTCCCCTCTTCCTCCATATATACAGCCCTTAGGGCACCGTTTAGACTTTGGGGTTTTGTTTAGATTAAAAGTTCGCCATAGCTGCAACTTCGCGATTTCGTTTGTGTTCGACGACTGCACAAAGCGCCACAGTAACCCCACCTTGATCAATAAAGCTTTCATCTTATATTCGCAATATCCAGATTGCAATCTCAGTTTCTTGCTTGTTCTTCGTTTGCTCGCAGGAAACAGACCCTCGTGGTCAGGTTGATCGTGCTCCGGTGTGGTCAATAACCTCTCGGAGTTGGTTTAGCGATTGCTAAGGCGCGACGTCCTCGCACGCTCGTAGTCGCAAAGTCGACTTCCACCAAAACGAAATCCACCATCTCATCGAAAGACGGGACACCTTCGCCTCTATCAACGACCGGATGAGCAGTCCGTACAACTAAAACCAGACCTCAAGTTTCCTTGAGGTGGTGCTGCAAAGCGCTCTAGTTTGGACCAACACTTAGACAAGCATTGGCCCGGGGGGGCTGAATAAAGATGACCCTCGAGAGAGCGACTCCCAAGGGAAAAAGTATGTGGTGGTGAGGCAAATGGTAAAAGTCAATGTTGGGCCTTGCTGGACAAGTTTTATTCAAAGCGAACTGTCAGGGGGGTCCCATAAATCACCCGACCGCGTAAGGAACGCAAAATCCGGGAACATAACACCGGTATGACGGAAACTAGGGCGGCAAGAGTGGAACAAAACACCAGGCATAAGGCCGAGCCTTCCACCCTTTACCAAATATATAGATGCATTAATAATATAAGAGATATTGTGATATCCCAACCAAATCCTGTCCACCATGGAGAAATCTTCAACTTCACCTGCAACTAGCAACGCTATAAGAGAGGCTGAGCAAAGCGGTAACATAGCCAAACAACGGTTTGCATAGGAAAGGTTTCAAAGGTTAGAGGTTCATGGCAATTTGGGATGGCTTGATAAGCAGTAATAGGTAGCGCAAACATAGTGATAGAACGAAGCAACTAGCATAGCAATGATAGTAGTGAGATCCAGGTAGCGGTCATCTTGCACGAAATCCCATAAGGAAGAAGAACGAGTCCATGAAGAAGATGAAGCCACGAAGACGAACCACACGTGAGCGAACGAAACCTCACAATCGCAATGTTACCGGAACTAAGAAGCAACACCGGAAAGAAACAAACAACATGGTAAACAAACAAGCATAAACATGTCATGATGCACAAACAAGTATGATGCATGTCCGGTTTAATGAGGCATGGCATGGCAAAGTGCAACAAACAATACTACAATTTAAGTGGAGCTCAATATGCAACGAGTTGCATATTGACGAAACACCACAACAATTATTTAGGTCTCTCTTGTTTATGCTACTCATCAATATTAAATGTTGTTAAACATGGCAAGGTGAATCAAAAGTAAACTAATTATTTAGTCAAGTTTAAATGAGTAGGAACAACAAACAACAATTCCGGAAAATCCCCATGTGCATATTTTAGATTCGGTACTGTTCTGTCCTAAACCATATTTTAAAGTTGTTAAACAGGAAAAAAATGGACCATGTTAATCTAGGCATTTTTCCACCCCATTTACATATAAAGTTTATTAAATTCGGAGTTACGGTTAAATAGTTATGAAATAAATCATTTTAGCATGGCATAGGAGCAAATTAATGTAAACAACATTTTAAACATATTAACATGGGATGAAAGTGGCATATTGTTAAACTAGACAAAATTCTAAGCATTTTACATGTTTAAATCATTTTAATCCGATGCACGATTAATGAGTTATTAATGCATAACTATAGGGGGTTTTCTGTAAAACTGTAAATCACTGGATAATTAGACAAATTCACAGATGCTAAAAAGACCTACGCGGGCCGAAACTGATTGGCCCAACAGTGCACAGGAGGGGATCTGGAGGGGGCTGCTCACCATGGGCCTTGGGCCGGTTCGGTGGAGAAGCTGGGCCGGAGTGTGGTGGAGGCGACGTGGCAGGCCGCGATTGGCCGGGGTGACGTGTCCGTGCGTGGCGGACGTCCGCGCCGGGCGCGAGGGGAAATTAGGGTTTCGGGGGAAATAGACCGCGAATTTGGAGGGGGATCACTTATTTATAGGTAGAGGGAGCTAGGAGAGTCCAAATGAGGTGCGGTTTTCGCCCACATGATCGTGATCGAACGACCGAGAGCATGGAAGAGACTTAGATGGGTTTTGGGCCACTTTGGAAGGGGGTCTGCTATTTATAGAAGGAGG
Organism: Aegilops speltoides; assembly: GCA_021437245.1. NCBI lineage: Eukaryota > Viridiplantae > Streptophyta > Magnoliopsida > Poales > Poaceae > Aegilops > Aegilops speltoides. The sequence goes on along the minus strand of CM038147.1, from coordinate 379,612,303 downwards.
GGGTTAGGTTTGGGGTTTGGAGGGATTTCGGACCCTCGGATCTTGATCGGGCGGTTCCGGACGCGAGGGCGGGTTAGGCATGCCTAGGTGGGCTGTGACGAGAGGGTTGGGCTGAGAGGAGAGGGGAGAAATGCAGCCCGGCACGGGTTTTCGAAGACCGAAAACATTCGATGAATATACCGACTATATTGCGGATATAAGTTAACGGAAGGGCTATTAAACAAGCTCTGAATGCGATGAAACTTGACAGGCGGCCTGTCTACACTATAATAAGACCGCACGACAAGTTGCAACCCATTCCGAGAACATTTTTATGCCACTTATAAAAATAATATTTCGGAGGTGCCGCGGGCACGTGCGAGTGTGGTCGGGCTCAGAACAGACAACGGAGAGTACCGGCGGAACACGAACGGATGCAAGTTTTGAAAAACATGCGGAACGAATGCAGATGATGACATGAGATGAGATGCATAACAAGAACAAAATGCAAAACAATCGACAAAAAACCCAACCACGAAGGAAGTAAAATATCACACCTCCAGAAAAGGCAAGGGTTGGAGTTACGGATATGGAAATTGTATCTGGGGCGTTACAACACTCCACCACTACAAGAGGATCTCGTCCCGAGATCTAGGATGGCACCGGAGAGAAACGAAAGAGGAAGAGAAGAGGTAAAACTAAGTTGCTTCTTTGACCAACGAGTGAAACCATGAACCTTGAGAGGTTGAGCAAAATGAAAGGAAGAAAATAACGAAGATGAGCAAAGTTGAAAACACTCCGTTAGAAAAGAGGAACAAGGGATACAACGAGAACCAAGAGGTTTAGTGATAAGATAGATATTGAAACCACTCCGGTTAAATTGATAAGCACGAAAAGAACATGATCCTCACAATACGAGATGATGAGTGAAGAGAGCAACATCACAATGCCTCCGTAATGAAAGAATAGAAGTTAGGCCGTTGGGATAAAGGGACGGAGAAGAAAATGACAATTTCTGCCGCAAATGAACTTGGAAAGCATCCTTGCAAAGAAGAATCGAATGGAGTTGTTGGAAAATCAACAACGAGAAGCACAAGCTTGTTGTGGGCTTATGGAAAACATCTCAAAATGATGAGGTGACAACCGGCCACTAATGAAAACAAATGATTGGATTGATATCAACAAGGAGACGAGAAACTTATTTCACCGGGAGGACAAATGAAGAACTTGGGTCATTTATAAGCACCATAAATAGCAACAATCCTTAGGGAAAGCTTTAGGTGAAATATAAACCAAGATAACTCCAATGAAGAGACTGATGGATTTAAAATACCTCATTCTTGACAACATGTGAATCATGAAACATGAATGGAAATTGTCAAGAGTGACATAACACCACCTCAAAAGATAAGATAGAAGGAATTGCACTTTGGAATGCAAGACGGAGAATACTTGAGCTTCTCAAAACAAAACAAGTGTTGGGCACCCTGTTTATTTAGAGTAAAGCTTGGCGGATCATAACTTCAAGAGAAATCTTGAAGAACAATTGAAGAATGGAAAGAATCCTTGACGAACCACCATTTAGAACCTCCATGAAGAACTCCGGTAATAGAAGGATGATGAAAAGAAAGAGAAGTTGAAAACACAAGGTGAATCCTTGCAATGATTTAGATGGAGCTTCGCGATGAGATAATTGAGAGAGCTTGGAACTCCGAAAAGAAAAGATGAAGCATCTCGAACCGAGAATGTGATATGATAACCAACTCCGGAAAGAAAGATGAGTCACTTATAATCAAGAATTAATTCATCATGAATAATCTCCGGAAGAAAAGAATTGAATCACCTCGAGGAAATAAGAATAAGATTTATTGTATGTTTATCCTTCATCAAATTAAATTGATGACAAGCAATGGATTTGGCATACTACTTATTCTTCTTGAGGGATTAAGGATAGAGATAGCGCAAACTTGAGAAGGTATTCAACGAACCACCGGTAGGATTGGAAAGAACGAATGAATTAAATGATAACGAAAGAGGTGAAATCTTGAACGAACCACCGTAAGAATTGAAAATGAACGTAGCAAAGGCACAATTCACCGGGAAGAATTGGAAAACGAATGAAGATACTTGAGGGGATTTAGATACCTGAGAACAAAGAGATCATGAACTAATTAGAGGATATTTGAGCGATTCATTGATAAGATTTGGAGAACGATAGCTACACACCGAGAATGAAGAATTATGTCATGATGGCCTTCGGAGGAAAGAAATGGAAACAACTCATGAAATGCTCCGGATGGTAAGAAAAGAATTCTCACAATCGAAAACAATTATGAGAGGATGGCATCAAGCTAGAACCATGAATCTTTGGAAGAACTGGTAAGGATTTAAGAGGAACTCTTCTTGGTCTTCAAATGATGAGAATGACAACGAGAAACACCACCCGAATTATTGAGGCACACGGAAGAATCAAAAGCGAAGAGGTTGAGCCAACTATGAAAAGAATTTGAAATATCTTGGAGAAAAGCATTTGGTGATGATAACTCATTCTTACGTCAAACTTGGAGAAGAATTTAGGATAGCTCGGGAAACTAGAAGAGTCGGGTAAGATCACAGGAAAAGACACGTGGGTTAGGGCCCACTCAAAAGAACACCGTTGAAAAGATTTAAAAGAGATGTTGCACGGTTGAATTAAATGACTTGAATGAGATACCAATCTCGAAAAAGCTTGAACGAATGCGAGGGAAACACGAATCTTGAGATATCTTGAGCACTCGGAATAACAAATAGCGAGAAGTAGAATGATAATGAGGTTCACGGTATGAGAAGACATTGAAATGAGGAAAAGGTATGATCAACAAAACTTGACTTGAATCCACCGGAGAAGAGAAAGGAATGAGGAATGACGAACTAGTAGAACATCTTCTTGAGAACCACCGGGTAAGAACATTGATGGAAAAGAATGGAGAAACTTCACAAAAATAAAGGATACTTGGTAAAGAAATCTTAGTCCTTGAGGAAAAAGGGTGGGTGGGCGGGAAAAAACAAAGGCAACTTGGAGACGCATGAAACAAACACCGTTGAGAAGAAATGATAATTGGTCTTGTTGATGTTGAAGTGATCGGATCCACTTGAAGAGAAACACGCCGGTAGGAAAAGAATTAACATGACAACCTCAATGATCAAGAAGGATTAACACTCACATAGAAATATGCGAACACCAATTAGGGAAAGTATGGATTCAACATTTGACATCGAAGCAACTCGAATACCACACATAACACAAAACAAAGGATTTGGCTTGCAGAATAAGCCGGAACAAACATATGATAGAGATTTACCCAATCCCATATCATGCATCTGTCGGAAAGATATTCTAGGAGCTACTTGAATTCCCACCTATAAACTCCCGAAACTTTCTGGTTATGCAATCTGGTGTTGGGGATACAGGGGAAGCAATATATCTCACCCAAACTAACAATACCTACATCCAAGATGTATCCATCCGTCAACACATAACCAAGAAACCTTCGGAAATCGTGTACCTCAACCTTGAAAAGCATCCGTTATACGAGTCATGGCAATACTCCGTACTCACCTCGAAGATTGGGTTATCGGGTTATCTCACCAACAAGCGCATAAAAGAGATTTTCGATGTCAGCGTACTAAACTAAGGTATTCCAAAACTGCAACGATAAAATTATGACGACAACACCTCAGAGCTCAACTTCCCGGGACACTTCCACTAAACCCCTGACAGGAGGCACCAAGACAATGTTCTCATCATAAAACCATCGGAACGATTCCAAGATACCAGCGTGATCCTAAAAAATTTAGTGAAATTTGAGAAGAGAAGAGTCAAAACTCTACGTCGGAGACCTCACCAGAGCGACGAAGGACCGAGGAGTAAAAAGAATTCTAACTCTCCGATATATATAATCCTAAATGACTCAACATTTTCTAGACACAACTCGCCGCTAAAAACGATCAAGCGGTGGGGCTCCTAAGGTCGGGAAGGCTCGATACCAACTTTGCGCCCTCGATGCGGCTATATCTCCCACGTGTCGAAGCACGACTTAGAGGCATAACCGCATTGAAAGCAATGTTGCAAGTGAGGTAATCTTCACACAACCCATGTAATACATAAGGAAAGAGATACATAGTTGTCTTACAATCGCCACTTCACACAATTACATGAATAAAGCATTACATCATCCAGATACAATCAAGGTCCGACTACGTAACCAAAATAAAAGAAGAACCCCAAATGCGATAAAGGTCTCCGATCGACCCTAACTGGGCTCCACTCTTGATCAACTAGAACGAAACAACACAAAGGGCAAGATCTTCATCGAGCTCCTCCTTGAGCTTGGTTGCGTCACCTTTCGGGAACATAGGCACCGCAAACTGGTTTTGAAGTATCTGGTGAGTCACGAGGACTCAAAGCAATCCCATTACCATGGGTATCAAGACTAGCAAAGCTTAATGGGAAAGGAAGGGGTAAAGTGGTGAGGTTGCAAAGAGCGACTAAGCATATATGGTGGCTAACCAACGCAAATGAGAGCGAGAAGAGAAACAAGCGGAACGGTCGTCAACTAGCAATGATCAAGAGGTGATCACGAACACCTACTTACGTCAATCATAACACGAAACCGTGTTCACTTCCCTTGACCGCCGAGAAGAGACCATCACGGCTACACACGCGGTTGATGCGTTTTAATTCGGATCTGGTGTCAAGTTATCTACAACCGGACATTAACAAATTCCCATCGCCACATAATCGCAGGCACGGCTCTCGAAAGTTTAAACCCTACGGGGTGTCCCAACAGCCCATGACAAGCTCTCGCGATCATCGAAGGAATAGACCTTCACCCGAGACACTCCGATCGGGCTCGGTATCCCGGTACATCAAGACATTTCGACAATGGTAAAACAAGACCAGCAAGACCTCCTGGCGTGCCGACATCCTGATAGTAGCCGCGCGTATCTCGTCTCAGGCCACCACCGGATGAGCAGTCCGTACAACTAAAACCAGACCTCAAGTTTCCTTGAGGTGGGCGCAAAGCGCTCTAGTTTGGACCAACACTTAGACAAGCATTGGCCCGGGGGGGCTGAATAAAGATGACCCTCGAGAGAGCGACTCCCAAGGGAAAAAGTAGGTGGTGGTGAGGCAAATGGTAAGAGTCAATGTTGGGCCTTCTTTGGACAAGTTTTATTCAAAGCGAACCGTCGGGGGTCCCATAAATCACCCGACCGCGTAAGGAACATAAAATCCGGGAACATAACACCGGTATGATGGAAACTAGGGCGGCAAGAGTGGAACAAAACACCAGGCATAAGGCCGAGCCTTCCACCCTTTACCAAATATATAGATGCATTAATAATATAAGAGATATTGTGATATCCCAACCAAATCCTGTCCACCATGGAGAAATCTTCAACTTCACCTGCAACTAGCAACGCTATAAGAGAGGCTGAGCAAAGCGGTAACATAGCCAAACAACGGTTTGCATAGGAAAGGTGTCAAAGGTTAGAGGTTCATGGCAATTTGGGATGGCTTGATAAACAGGTAATAGGTAGCGTAGCATAGCGATAGAACGAAGCAACTAGCATAGCAATGATGGTAGTGAGATCTAGGGTAGCGGTCATCTTGCACGAAATCCCGCAAGGAAGAAGAACGAGTCCATGAAGAAGATGAAGCCACGAAGGCGAACCACACGTGAGCTAACGAAACCTCACAATCGCAGCGCTACGGAACTAAGAAGCAACACCGAAAGAAACAAACAACATGGTAAACAAACAAGCATAAACATGTCATGATGCACAAACAAGTATGATGCATGTCCGGTTTAATGAGGCATGGCATGGCAAAGTGCAACAAACAATACTACAATTTAAGTGGAGCTCAATATGCAACGAGTTGCATATTGACGAAACACCACAACAATTATTTAGGTCTCTCTTGTTTATGCTACTCATCAATATTAAATGTTGTTAAACATGGCAAGGGGTGAATCAAAAGTAAACTAATTATTTAGTCAAGTTTAAATGAGGCTGGAACAACAAACAACAATTCCAGAAAATCCCCATGTGCATATTTTAGATTCGGTACTGTTCTGTCCTAAACCATATTTTAAAGTTGTTAAACAGGAAAAAAATGGACCATGTTAATCTAGGCATTTTTCCACCCCATTTACATATAAAGTTTATTAAATTGAGTTCTGAGTTAAATAGTTATGAAATAAATCATTTTAGCATGGCATAGGAGCAAATTAATGTAAACAACATTTTAAACATATTAACATGGGATGAAAGTGGCATATTGTTAAACTAGACAAAATTCTAAGCATTTTACATGTTTAAATCATTTTAATCCGATGCACGATTAATGAGTTATTAATGCATGAACTACAGGGGGTTTTCTGTAAAACTGTAAATCGCTGGATAATTAGACAAATTCACAGATGCTAAAAAACCTACGCTGGGCGAAACTGATTGGCCCAACAAAGGCCTGAGGGGGATCGGAGGGGCTGCCACCTGGGCCTTGGGCCGGTTCGGTGGAGAAGCTAGGCCGGAGGGTGGTGGAGGCGACGTGGCAGGCCGCGATTGGCCGGGGTGACGCGTCCGGCGGACGTGTCCGGCACGGGCGGACGCGTCCGGCGTGGCGCGGAGGGGAAATTAGGGTTTCGGGGGAAATAGACCGCGAATTTGGAGGGGGATCACTTATTTATAGGTAGAGGGAGCTAGGAGAGTCCAAATGAGGTGTGGTTTTCGCCCACATGATCGTGATCGAACGACCGAGAGCATGGAAGAGACTTAGATGGGTTTTGGGCCACTTTGGAAGGGGGGCTGCTATTTATAGAAGGAGGGGGTTAGGATTGGGGTTTGGAGGGGTTTCGGACCCTCGGATCTTGATCGGGCGGTTCCGGACGCGAGGGGGTTAAGCAGGCCTAGGTGGGCTGTGACGAGAGGGTTGGGCTGAGAGAGAGAGGAGAAATGCAGCCGCAAGACGGGTTTTCAAGACCGAAAACATCCAATTTAATATACCGACTATATTGCGGATATAAGTTAACGGAAGGGCTATTAAACGAGCTCCGAATGCGACGAAACTTGACAGGCGGCCTGTCTACACTATAATAAGACCGCACGGCAAGTTGCAACCCATTCCGAGAACATTTTTATGCCACTTATAAAAATAATATTTTGAGAGGTGCATGGCGGAAGCGAGTGTGGTCGGGCTCACAACGGACAACGGAGAGTACCGGCGGAACACGAACGGATGCAAGTTTTCAAAAACATGCGGAACGAATGCAGATGATGACATGAGATGAGATGCATAACAAGAACAAAATGCAAAACAAACGACAAAAACCCAACCACGAAGGAAGTAAAATATCACATCTCCGGAAAAGGCAAGGGTTGGAGTTACGGATATGGAAAGTTGTATCTGGGGCGTTACACTGTGGTTGCCGGGGACTGAGGAATTTGTTGGATAGGAGTGAATGGAGGAGTATTGGGATGCTGACTTTCCCAAAAGTCATCATTCATCACTGGTGTAGTGCATCCAATATCTACATCTTCATCCTCATTTTCAATTTCCTCAACACCACCTCTTGATTGCCAGAATCTGGGGCATAGGTGAGAAATGGTGGCGTTGAAGGGATTGCGTCCACTTCAATTTCATCATCAATCTGCTCTGACGAAGCAGCAGAATGATTTTCTTCATCAGATCCGCTTGGGATCTTGCAGTCTTCTCCATAAGGAACAATTTCCTTTGATGACATGGAGGAAATCGGAACGGCATCAATAGGATTTTCAGGAGAGTTGGTCATTGGCCTCATTTTCTTCTCAGCCGAAGAATTTGGCGCAGTTGATGCCTTCCTTTTCTTCACTGCAGCTCGCTCTGCAGCCTTGGTCTTCTTCATTTCATAGGCGAAGGAAGAATTGGAGTTGGTGTAGGCGCAGGAGGAGCCGAGGAATCTGGTTGATTTTCTTGGTATGGCAAGTGCGGTTGCCCTAATCTCTCCAGTTTCTTGAGCGCACCACTAGTGGATGCCCGGCAATTTCTTGGTGGTGGAATGGAGTCATCAGCCCTAGAACTTACATTTTCATCGAGATGTTGAAAGTCATCGTGTCTTGGCATGTTCTTCAAAGAAAGGTGGCGAGTCTGCGACTGAGGATTTTCTTGTTGCGGTGGGGCTGCAGCAGTTGTCATTTTCTTCGTCAAAGTCGGTTGGCGAATCTCACTTTGGCTCCTTGCCGGTCAAGATTGTATGCATCAAGTCTTTCTTTGAGGGCTTGGATTTTGATCGAGCCTTGAGAAGTTCTTGGTGTCGGTCGACAACATTCTTCTTCAGAGCTTCTCCTTTCCGCATTGAGCCTTCTTGATCTCACGTGCCTTTTCAAATTTCCATTTCTCTTGAGTGATGAAATGGGTCAAGATATGACTTTGACCGAGTCGAGGCGAGATCACGATTGGAGTGTTTGGATCCTTGTGCCGAGATCAATGAAATCGTGGATCTTCTTGGATCCAAAAGCGATGCACGAGATGTGCCTTTGGCTCTAGCGGCCTTCACTTATGCATCTCGATGATTTACGCAAGTTCATCATCGAGGCTTCATCATCGATGGCACATGGAATGCAACTGTTTCTTCCTTGGACTTGGCCGAGGACCGCGCCCAATTGTTGCTTTAGTCTTCAATAGTGTGGGGCTGATGAGGGCGTTGGTGCGGTGAGGAACTTGCCGAGACACCGAAGCAATTGAAAAACTAGTAGTCCTTTGGCATGTAGCCGATGCACAGGAGTTGAGGACTTTGGTGGAAGCGAGAGGCACCGAGGAATTGGGCCGTGAGGGCTGCTGTCGGTGAAGCACTTGGCTTACGAGGTGCTTCTTAGGCATTGATTTCCTCGGCTTGACCGAGGCCTCGAGAGTGACAGCAGCAGCAGAATCCTCATTGAATTTCCTCACCGCCTCCTTGGCTTGTCTTGCCAATTTAGCTTGGCGTTTAGCCCATTCTTGAGAAAGTCTTCACCACTTTTGATGCTAGTGGGATCGGCTACTTGGCAGTGCCAATGGAGCTCTTGGTCATGGAGGATTCAAAGCGAATTTCTTCATGTACTTTGGAGTAACATATCGATATTCTCTCCATTCTCTTGCCCATCTTCGTTCAATCCTCTGAATCGCACTTTGCGCTGATTTTTATTTTCTTTGCCAAATTTGGCTTCATCAGTGTGCAATAATCCTTATAGAGTTCATCGAGGATTTCAAAGCGTCATGACCTCGGGCCTCTTTCCTCCTTTCTGCGGTCTCTTTCCTTCAACCATATTCTTGGATGAGGAATTTGAACAACTGAACACTCTGAAGAAGTATGCGTTTTTCTTCGAGGAACGCGCAAATGAGTTAAGTTGATGAGAACCTAGTGATTCAAAGCGGTCATGAGTACTGTGAACAGAGTGTAGGTGCAAGGAATTTGAAGAGGTCATATCGTTCTCGAGGGTTTTTCCAAAAGACAAGTTTTGAGGAATTTGACGATTGAGCCTTGAGGAATTTCACTAAGCGTTATTGTCTTAGGTTCGAGTTGTACATGATTGACGATCCACACAATTGAGGAATCTTGAAGAAAATGATTGCTTAGAGAAATGGATCAAGAGCATACAGTGTGTGAGGTGTTCATATGTGTGAAGATTTGAAGAATAAAACACCTTTGAAGATTTTCAGGAAAGTTTGAGAATCAAAGTGAGTAATAAAAGTAACTTTTAATTACCGAACCAAAGAACACGATTTAACCGAGATGAGCAGATGTGAAGTTCGTCAGTTAGATCTCCCACGCCCTAACTTGGCGAGGGAAATAGCTACGGCGGCGGAGTGAAGATTTCCATAATCGGCGCGAAAGTACGACGGGCGACGAGGTCGAGGCAATGAAGCTCTTCCTCACCGGCTGACGATGGAGAAGGCGGCGCTAGGGTTTGAGGAGCTCGAGCGAGAGACAATGACGGCGGAGTAAATGAAGTGAGGAAGGGAGAGGGTATTTATAGCCACGGTAAAAACTGTTCGCCGAAGATTTTGGGACGAACATGCCCCTACCCTTTCTCCTTCACGCGACATGTGTCACCCACGTACTGTGCAGATGAGATCGTGTAAGATCGTGGGTGAATAAAATAATGCATCATGGGATGCGAACGGTTTGAGCGAAGAAACCGAAAATCTGGATAAGGTTTGTTTTAAAGTTTAGTTCGCAATTTCTTGGTGACGAGGACACAAAGTGAAGACTTTGAGCGAGTTTCAAGTAGAACGCACATGAAGAATTTGTGAATAGATTGGGTTGAGTATAGCATAGAGGGGGAAGGGTCCGATCACATTCACTTAGCAGAAAAAGCAACTTGAAGACTTAGCCATAAGTGAATCTTGTAGAGGACATAAACTCATATATATGTATAGCCAATGAAGAAAAACGACGAAACAAAGTGAAGATTTTGCAAAGTTGAAGAATTTGAAAACTCGAAGAATTTCAAAATGAGGAAAAACTCAAATTGAAGATTTTCAACTTTTGTGGTGGCGTGACCCACCGTATAAGAATGATGATTTTAGACACCGCGTACAATTGTCGTAGGGTTCTGAGAATCAAATTTCTTCATTAATTTCTTCACACTTAGAAGGAAGTAAAATATCACATCTCCGGAAAAGGCAAGGGTTGGAGTTACGGATATGGAAAGTTGTATCTGGGGCGTTACACTGTGGTTGCCGGGGACTGAGGAATTTGTTGGATAGGAGTGAATGGAGGAGTATTGGGATGCTGACTTTCCCAAAAGTCATCATTCATCACTGGTGTAGTGCATCCAATATCTACATCTTCATCCTCATTCTCAATTTCCTCAACACCAGCCTCTTCAGCTGTGAACTGGGGCATAGGTGAGGAAATGACTGGCGTTGAAGGGATTGCGTCCACTTCAATTTCATCATCAATCTGCTCTGACGAAGCAGCAGAATGATTTTCTTCATCAGATCCGCTTGGGATCTTGCAGTCTTCTCCATAAGGAACAATTTCCTTTGATGACATGGAGGAAATCGGAACGGCATCAATAGGATTTTCAGGAGAGTTGGTCATTGGCCTCATTTTCTTCTCAGCCGAAGAATTTGGCGCAGTTGATGCCTTCCTTTTCTTCACTGCAGCTCGCTCTGCAGCCTTGGTCTTCTTCATTTCATAGGTAGAAGGAAGAATTAGAGTTGGTGTAGGCGCAGGAGGAGCTGAGGAATCTGGTTGATTTTCTTGGTATGGCGGTGCGATTGCCTCGATCTCTCCGATTTCTTCAGCGCACCACTAGTGGATGCCCCGGCAATTTCTTCGGTGGTGGAATGGAGTCATCAGCCCTAGAACTTACATTTTCATCAACATCTTGAAAGTCATCGGCCGGTCTTGGCATGTTCTTCAAGCGGCCGAGCAGAGTCTGCTGACTCGAGGATTTTCTTGTTGCGGTGGGGCTGCAATAGTTGTCATTTTCTTCGTCAGTTGGCGAATCTCACTTTGGCTCCTTGCCGGTCAAAGATTGTATGCATCAAGTCTTTCTTTGAGGGCTTGGATTTCAGATCGAGCCTTGAGAAGTTCTTGGTGTCACCGACAACATTCTTCTTCGTGAGCTTCTCCTTCCGATTGAGCCTTCTTGATCTCACGTGCCTTTTCAAATTTCCATTTCTCTTGAGTGATGAAATGGGTCAAGATATGACTTTGACCAGAGTCGAGGCAGATCACGATTGAGTGTTTGGATCCTTGTGCCAAAGATCAATGAAATCGTGGATCTTCTTGGATCCAAAAGCGATGTACAGATGTGCCTTTGGCTCTAGCGGCCTTCACTTTCTGCATCTCGATGATTTACGCAAGTTCATCATCGAGGCTTCATCATCGATGGCACATGGAATGCAACTGTTTCTTCCTTGGACTTGGCCGAGGACGCGTCTAGTGTTGCTTTAGTCTTCAATAGTGTGGGGCTGATGAGGGCGTTAGTGCGGTGAGGAACTTCTTTGAGACACGAAGCAATTGAAAAACTAGTAGTCCTTTGGCATGTAGCGGATGCACAGGAGTTGAGGACTTTGGTGGAAGCGAGTATCGAGGAATTGGGCCGTGAGGGCGCTGTCGGTGAAGCACTTGGCTTACGAGCAGGCTTCTTAGGCATTGATTTCCTCGGCTTGACCGAGGCCTCAGTAGCAGCAGCAGCAGCAGAATCCTCATTGAATTTCCTCACTGCCTCCTTGGCTTGTCTTGCCAATTTAGCTTGGCGTTTAGCCCATTCTTCAGGAAAGTCTTCACCACTTTTGATGCTAGTGGGATCAGCTACTTGGCCAGGTGCTAATGGAGCTCTTGGTCATGGAGGATTCAAAGCGAATTTCTTCATGTACTTTGGAGTAACATATCGATATTCTCTCCATTCTCTTGCCCATCTTCGTTCAATCCTCTGAATGCGCACTTTGCGCTGATTTTTGTTTTCTTTGCCAAATTTGGCTTCATCAGGTGTGCAATAATCCTTATAGAGTTCATCAGGGATTTCGAAAGCAGTCATGACCTCAGGCCTCTTTCCTCCTTTCTGCGGTCTCTTTCCTTCAACCATATTCTTCAGATGAGGAATTTGAACAACTGAACACTCTGAAGAAGTATGCAGTTTTTCTTCGAGGAACGCTGCAAATGAGTTAAGTTGATGAGAACCTAGTGATTCAGCAGCGGTCATGAGTACCTGTGAACAGAGTGTAGGTGCAAGGAATTTGAAGAGGTCATATGCGTTCTCAGAGGTTTTTTCCGAAAAGACAAGTTTTGAGGAATTTGACCAGTTGAGCCTTGAGGAATTTCACTAAGCGTTATTGTCTTAGGTTCCAGAGTTGTACAGATTGACGATCCACACAATTGAGGAATCTTGAAGAAAAATGATTGCTTAGAGAAATGGATCAAGAGCATATAGTGTGTGAGGTGTTCATATGTGTGAAGATTTGAAGAATAAAACACCTTTGAAGATTTTCAGGAAAGTTTGAGAATCAAAGTGAGTAATAAAAGTAACTTTTAATTACCCGAACCAAAGAACACGATTTAACCGAGATGAACAGATGTGAAGTTAAATCAGTTAGATCTCCACGCCCTAACTTGGCAGAGGGAAATAGCTACAAGCGGCGGAGTGAAGATTTCATAATCGGCGCTGAAAGTACGACGGCGACGAGGTCGAGGCAATGAAGCTCTTCCTCACCGTGACGATGGAGTAGCGGCGGCGCTAGGGTTTGAGGAGCTCGAGCGAGAGACAATGACGGCGGAGTAAATGAAGTGAGGAAGGGAGAGGGTATTTATAGCCACGGTAAAAACTGTTCGCTCAAGATTTTGGGACGAACATGCCCCGCCCTTTCTCCTTCACGCGACATGTGTCACCCACGTCATCGTGCGAGATGAGATCGTGTAAGATCGTGGGTGAATAAAATAATGCATCATGGGATGCGAACGGTTTGAGCAAAGAAACCGAAAATCTGGATAAGGTTTGTTTTAAAGTTTAGATTCGCAATTTCTTGGTGACGAGGACACAGTGAAGACTTTGAGCGAGTTTCAAGTAGAACGCACATGAAGAATTTGTGAATAGATTGGGTTGAGTATAGCATAGAGGGGAAGGGTCGATCACATTCACTTAGCGAAAAAGCAACTTGAAGACTTAGCCATAAGTGAATCTTGTAGAGGACATAAACTCATATATATGTATAGCCAATGAAGAAAACGACGGAAGCAAGTGAAGATTTTGCAAAGTTGAAGAATTTGAAAAATCAAGAATTTCAAAATGAGGAAAAACTCAAATTGAAGATTTTCAACTTTTGTGGTGGCGTGACCCACCGTATAAGAATGATGATTTTAGACACCGCGTACAATTGTCGAGGGTTCTCGAGAATCAAATTTCTTCATTAATTTCTTCACACTTTGATCGTTCGTGTGGTCAATAACCTCTCGGAGTTGGTTTAGCGACATATATGCGACGCCCTCGCACGTCAGAGTCGCAAAGTCGATTCCACCAAAACGAAATCCACCATCTCATCGAAAGACGGACACCTTCGCCTCTATCAACGAATCGGATGAGCAGTCCGTGATAACTAAAACCAGACCTCAAGTTTTTGAGGTGGTGCTGAAAGCGCTTAGTTTGGACCAACACTTAGACAAGCATTGGCCCGGGGCTGAATAAAGATGACCGAGAGAGCGACTCCCAAGGAAAAAGTATGTGGTGGTGAGGCAAATGGTAAAAGTCAAGGCCTTACGACAAGTTTTATTCAAAGCGAACTCGGGGTCCCATAAATCACCCGACCAGAAGGAACGCAAAAATCCGGGAACATAACACCGGATGACGAAACTAGGGCGGCAAGAGGAACAAAACACCGTGCATAAGGCCGAGCCTTCCACCCTTTACCAAATATATAGATGCATTAATAATATAAGAGATATTGTGATATCCCAACCAAACTTGTCCACCATGGAGAAATCTTCAACTTCACTCGCAACTAGCAACGCTTATAAGAGAGGTGAAAGCAAAGCGGTAACATAGCCAAACAACGGTTTGCATAGGAAAGGTTTCAAAGGTTAGAGGTTCATGGCAATTTGGGATGGCTTGATAAACAGGTAATAGGTAAAAGCATAGTGATAGAACGGCAACTAGCATAGCAATGATAGTAGTGAGATCCAGTAGAAGGGTCATCTTGCCCGAAATCCAAAGGAAGAAGAACGAGTCCATGAAGAAGATGAAGCCACGAAGACGAACCACACGAGACGAACGAAACCTCACAATCGCAATGTTACCGAACTAAGAAGCAACACCGAAAGAAACAAACAACATGGTAAACAAACAAGCATAAACATGTCATGATGCACAAACAAGTATGATGCATGTCCGTTTAATGAGGCATGGCATGGCAAAGTGCAACAAACAATACTACAATTTAAGGAGCTCAATATAACGAGTTGCATATTGACGAAACACCACAACAATTATTTAGGTCTCTCTTGTTTATGCTACTCATCAATATTAAATGTTGTTAAACATGGCAAGGGGTGAATCAAAAGTAAACTAATTATTTAGTCAAGTTTAAATGAGGCCGGAACAACAAACAACAATTCCGGAAAATCCCCATGTGCATATTTTAGATTCGCATTGTCTGTCCTAAACCATATTTTAAAGTTGTTAAACAGGAAAAAATGGACCATGTTAATCTAGGCATTTTTCCACCCCATTTACATATAAAGTTTATTAAATTGAGTTACGGTTAAATAGTTATGAAATAAATCATTTTAGCATGGCATAGGAGCAAATTAATGTAAACAACATTTTAAACATATTAACATGGGATGAAAGTGGCATATTGTTAAACTAGACAAAATTCTAAGCATTTTACATGTTTAAATCATTTTAATCCGATGCACGATTAATGAGTTATTAATGCATAACTATAGGGGTTTTCAGAAACTCAGAAATCACGGATAATTAGACAAATTCACGATGCAAAAAGACTCACGCTGGTTAAACCGATTGGCCCAACAAAGGCATGAGGGGGGATTCGAGGGGGCTGCTCACCATGGGCCTTGGCCGTTCGGTGGAGAAGCTGGGCCGGTGGTGGAGGCGACGTGGCAGGCCGAGGTCGGTGACGGTCCGGCCATGACGCGTCCGCTGCATGAGGAAATTAGGTTTTGGGAAATAGACCTGAATTTGGAGGGGATCACTTATTTATAGGTAGAGGAGCTAGGAGAGTCCAAATGAGGTGCGGTTTTACCACATGATCGTGATCGAACCATCGAGAGCATGGAAGAGACTTAGATGGGTTTTGGGCCACTTTGAAGGGGGTCTCTATTTATAGAAGGAGGGGTTAGGTTTGGGGTTTGAGGATTTTGACCCGGATCTTGATCGGCGGTTCGACGAGGGCGGTTAGGCATGCCTAGGTGGGCTGTGACGAGGGTTAATGAGAGGAGAGGGGAGAAATGCAGCGCAAGACGGTTTTCAAGACCAAACATTCGATGAATATACCGACTATATTGCGGATATAAGTTAACTAAGGGCTATTAAACAAGCTCAATGCGATGAAACTTGACAGCGGCTCTGTTACACTATAATAAGACCGCACGACAAGTTGCAACCCATTCCGAGAACATTTTATGCCACTTATAAAAATAATATTTCGGAGGTGCGGGCACGCGGCGAAAGTGGTCGGGCTCGTAATGACAACGGAGAGTACCCCATGAACACGAACGGATGCAAGTTTTGAAAAACATGAACGAATGCAGATGATGACATGAGATGAGATGCATAACAAGAACAAAATGCAAAACAATCGACAAAAACCCAACCACGAAGGAAGTAAAATATCACACCTCCGTAAAAGGCAAGGGTTGGAGTTACGGATATGGAAATTGTATTCAGGCTACAACACTCCACCACTACAAGAGGATCTCGCCCCAGATCTAGGATGGCACCGGAGAGAAACGAAAGAGGAAGAGAAGAGGTAAAACTAAGCTGCTTTGACCAACGAAAGGAAACCATGAACCTTGAGAGGTTGAGCAAAATGAAAGGAAGAAAATAACGAAGATGAGCAAAGTTGAAAACACTCCGCTAGAAAAGAGGAACAAGGGATACAACGAGAACCAAGAGGTTTAGTGATAAGATAGATATTGAAACCACTCCGTTAAATTGATAAGCACGAAAAGAACATGATCCTCACAATACGAGATGATGAGTGAAGAGAGCAACATCACAATGCCTCCGTAATGAAAGAATAGAAGTTAGGCCGCTGGGATAAAGGGACGGAGAAGAAAATGACAATTTCGCCGAAATGAACTTGGAAAGCATCCTTGCAAAGAAGAATCGAATGGAGTTGTTGGAAAATCAACAACGAGAAGCACAAGCTTGTGTGGGCTTATGGAAAACATCTCAAAATGATGAGGTGACAACCGCCACTAATGAAAACAAATGATTGGATTGATATCAACAAGGAGACGAAACTTATTTCAACGGAGGACAAATGAAGAACTTGGGTCATTTATAAGCACCATAAATAGCAACAATCCTTAGGGAAAGCTTTAGGTGAAATATAAACCAAGATAACTCCAATGAAGAGACTGATGGATTTAAAATACCTCATTCTTGACAACATGTGAATCATGAAACATGAATGGAAATTGTCAAGAGTGACATAACACCACCTCAAAAGATAAGATAGAAGGAATTGCACTTTGGAATGCAAGACGGAGAATACTTGAGCTTCTCAAA
Source organism: Aegilops speltoides (assembly GCA_021437245.1). Classification (NCBI taxonomy): domain Eukaryota; kingdom Viridiplantae; phylum Streptophyta; class Magnoliopsida; order Poales; family Poaceae; genus Aegilops; species Aegilops speltoides. The sequence goes on along the minus strand of CM038147.1, from coordinate 379,595,065 downwards.
CAAAACAAGTGTTGGGCACCCTGTTTATTTAGAGTAAAGCTTGGCGGATCATAACTTCAAGAGAAATCTTGAAGAACAATTGAAGAATGGAAAGAATCCTTGACGAACCACCATTTAGAACCTCCATGAAGAACTCCGTAATAGAAGGATGATGAAAAGAAAGAGAAGTTGAAACACAAGGTGAATCCTTGCAATGATTTAGATGGAGCCGATGAGATAATTGAGAGAGCTTGGAACCCGAAGAAAAGATGAAGCATCTCGAACCGAGAATGTGATATGATAACCAACTCCGAAAGAAAGATGAGTCACTTATAATCAAGAATTAATTCATCATGAATAATCTCCTAAGAAAAGAATTGAATCACCTCGAGGAAATAAGAATAAGATTTATTGTATGTTTATCCTTCATCAAATTAAATTGATGACAAGCAATGGATTTGGCATACTACTTATTCTTCTTGAGGATTAAGGATAGAGATAGCTAAACTTGAGAAGGTATTCAACGAACCACCGTAGGATTGGAAAGAACGAATGAATTAAATGATAACGAAGAGGTGAAATCTTGAACGAACCACCGTAAGAATTGAAAATGAACGAGCAAAGGCACAATTCACCGGAAGAATTGGAAAACGAATGAAGATACTTGAGGGGATTTAGATACCGAGAACAAAGAGATCATGAACTAATTAGAGGATATTTGAACGATTCATTGATAAGATTTGGAGAACGATAGCTACACACCGAGAATGAAGAATTATGTCATGATGGCCTTGAGGAAAGAAATGGAAACAACTCATGAAATGCTCCGGATGGTAAGAAAAGAATTTCACAATCGAAAACAATTATGAGAGGATGGCATCAAGCTAGAACCATGAATCTTTGGAAGAACTGGTAAGGATTTAAGAGGAACTCTTCTTCGGTCTTCAAATGATGAGAATGACAACGAAACACCACCCGAATTATTGAGGCACACCGAAGAATCAAAAGCGAAGAGGTTGAGCCAACTATGAAAAGAATTTGAAATATCTTGAGAAAAGCATTTGACCGATGATAACTCATTCTTACGCCAAACTTGGAGAAGAATTTAGGATAGCTCGAAACTAGAAGAGTCGTAAGATCCTCGAAAAGACCTGTGGGTTAGGGCCCACTCAAAAGAACACCGTTGAAAAGATTTAAAAGAGATGTTGCACGGTTGAATTAAATGACTTGAATGAGATACCAATCGAAAAAGCTTGAACGAATGCAGAGGGAAACACGAATCTTCGAGATATCTTGAGCACTCCGAATAACAAATAGCGAGAAGTAGAATGATAATGAGGTTCACCGTATGAGAAGACATTGAAATGAGGAAAAGGTATGATCAACAAAACTTGACTTGAATCCACCGGAGAAGAGAAAGGAATGAGGAATGACGAACTAGTAGAACATCTTCTTGAGAACCACCGGTAAGAACATTGATGGAAAAGAATGGAGAAACTTCACAAAATAAAGGATACTTGGTAAAGAAATCTTAGTCCTTGAGGAAAAAGGGTGGGTGGGCGGGAAAAACAAAGGCAACTTGGAGACGATGAAACAAACACCGTTGAGAAGAAATGATAATTGGTCTTGTTGATGTTGAAGTGATCGGATCCACTTGAAGAGAAACACGCCGTAGGAAAAGAATTAACATGACAACCTCAATGATCAAGAAGGATTAACACTCACATAGAAATATGCGAACACCAATTAGGGAAAGTATGGATTCAACATTTGACATCAGCAACTCAATACCACACATAACACAAAACAAAGGATTTGGCTTGCGAATAAGCCGGAACAAACATATGATAGAGATTTACCCAATCCCATATCATGCATCCGGAAAGATATTCTAGGAGCTACTTGAATTCCCACTATAAACTCCCGAAACTTTCTCGTTATGCAATCTGTGTTGGGGATACAGGGAAGCAATATATCTCACCCAAACTAACAATACCTACATCCAAGATGTATCCATCCCCAACACATAACCAAGAAACCTTCGAAATCGTGTACCTCAACCTTCAAAAGCATCCGTTATACGAAGTCATGGCAATACTCCCGACTCACCTCGATCGGGTTATCGGGTTATCTCACCAACAACTGCATAAAAGAGATTTTCGATGTCGCACAGCATTAAACTAAGGTATTCCAAAACTGCAACGATAAAATTATGACGACAACACCTCGAGCTCAACTTCCCGACACTTCCACTAAACCCCGACAGAGGCACCAAGACAATGTTCTCATCATAAAACCATCGAACGATTCCAAGATACCCGCGTGATCCAAAAAAATTTAGTGAAATTTGAGAAGAGAAGAGTCAAAACTCTACGTCAGAGACCTCACCAGAGCGACGAAGGACCGAGGAGTAAAAAGAATTCTAACTCTCCGATATATATAATCCTAAATGACTCAACATTTTCTAGACACAACTCGCCGCTAAAAACGATCAAGCGGGGCTCTAAGGTCGGGAAGGCTCGATACCAACTTAGGATCTCGATGCGCGCTATATTCCCACGTGTCGGGCACGACTTAGAGGCATAACCGCATTGAAAGCAATGTTGCAAGTGAGGTAATCTTCACACAACCCATGTAATACATAAGGAAAGAGATACATAGTTGTCTTACAATCGCCACTTCACACAATTACATGAATAAAGCATTACATCATCCAGATACAATCAAGGTCCCACTACGTAACCAAAATAAAAGAAGAACCCCAAATGCGATAAAGGTCTCCGATCGACCCCAACCGGCTCCACTACTGATCAACTAGAACGAAACAACACAAAGGGCAAGATCTTCATCGAGCTCCTCCTTGAGCTTTGGTCAGCTACCCGCCGAACATAGGCACCTGCAAACTGGTTTTGAAGTATCCGTGAGTCACGAGGACTCAGCAATCCCATTACCATGGGTATCAAGACTAGCAAAGCTTAATGGGAAAGGAAGGGGTAAAGTGGTGAGGTTGCAGAGCGACTAAGCATATATGGTGGCTAACCAACGCAAATGAGAGCGAGAAGAGAAACAAGCGGAACGGTCGTCAACTAGCAATGATCAAGAGGTGATCCTCAACACCTACTTACGCCAATCATAACACGTAAAATGTTCACTTCCGGACTCCGAGAAGAGACCATCACGGCTACACACGCCGTTGATGCGCGTTTTAATTCGGATCCGTGTCAAGTTATCTACAACCGACATTAACAAATTCCCATCTGCCACATAATCGCGGGCACGGCTCTGAAAGTTTAAACCTCACAGGTGTCCCAACTTAGCCCATGACAAGCTCTCGCGATCATCGAAGGAATAGACCTTCACCCGAGACACTGATCAAGCTCGGTATCCCCAGACATCAAGACATTTCGACAATGGTAAAACAAGACCAGAAGACCTCCTGGCGCGTCGACATCCCGATAGTAGCCACAGATCTGCCTCGTGCCACCACCGGATGAGCAGTCCGACAACTAAAACCGACTCAAGTTTTTGAGGTGGCGCCGAAGCGCTCTAGTTTGGACCAACACTTAGACAAGCATTGGCCCGGGGCTGAATAAAGATGACCTCGAGAGAGCGACTCCCAAGGAAAAGTAGGTGGTGGTGAGGCAAATGGTAAGAGTCAATGTTGGGCCTTGCTGGACAAGTTTTATTCAAAGCGAACCGTCAGGGGTCCCATAAATCACCCGACCGAAGGAACGCAAAATCCGGGAACATAACACCGTATGATGGAAACTAGGCGGCAAGAGTGGAACAAAACACTGTGCATAAGGCCGAGCCTTCCACCCTTTACCAAATATATAGATGCATTAATAATATAAGAGATATTGTGATATCCCAACCAAATCCTGTCCACCATGGAGAAATCTTCAACTTCACCTGCAACTAGCAACGCTATAAGAGAGGCTGAGCAAAGCGGTAACATAGCCAAACAACGGTTTGCATAGGAAAGGTGTCAAAGGTTAGAGGTTCATGGCAATTTGGGATGGCTTGATAAACAGGTAATAGGTAGCGAAGCATAGCGATAGAACGGCAACTAGCATAGCAATGATAGTAGTGAGATCTAGGGTAGCGGTCATCTTGCTGAAATCCCGCAAGGAAGAAGAACGAGTCCATGAAGAAGATGAAGCCACGAAGACGAACCACACGTAGATCGAACGAAACCTCACAATCGCAACGTTACGGAACTAAGAAGCAACACCGAAAGAAACAAACAACATGGTAAACAAACAAGCATAAACATGTCATGATGCACAAACAAGTATGATGCATGTCCGTTTAATGAGGCATGGCATGGCAAAGTGCAACAAACAATACTAATTTAAGTGGAGCTCAATATGCAACGAGTTGCATATTGATAAACACCACAACAATTATTTAGGTCTCTCTTGTTTATGCTACTCATCAATATTAAATGTTGTTAAACATGGCAAGGGTGAATCAAAAGTAAACTAATTATTTAGTCAAGTTTAAATGAGGCCGAACAACAAACAACAATTCCGTAAAATCCCCATGTGCATATTTTAGATTCGCACTGTTCTAAACCATATTTTAAAGTTGTTAAACAGGAAAAAATGGACCATGTTAATCTAGGCATTTTTCCACCCCATTTACATATAAAGTTTATTAAATTCGAGTTACGTTAAATAGTTATGAAATAAATCATTTTAGCATGGCATAGGAGCAAATTAATGTAAACAACATTTTAAACATATTAACATGGGATGAAAGTGGCATATTGTTAAACTAGACAAAATTCTAAGCATTTTACATGTTTAAATCATTTTAATCCGATGACGATTAATGAGTTATTAATGCATGAACTACGTGGGTTTTCAGAAACCAGAATCGCTGGATAATTAGACAAATTCACGATGCTAAAACCTACGGGCCGAAACTGATTGGCCCAACAAAGGCATGTGAGGGGATTCGAGGGGCTGCTCACCGGCCTTGGGCCGGTTCGGAGAAGCTAGGCCGAGGGTGTGGAGGCGACGTGGCAGCCGCGATTGTCGGGGTGACGCGTCTGCGGATTTGTCCGCACGGGACGCGTCCCCGCGTGGCGGAGGGGAAATTAGGTTTCGGGGAAATAGACCGCGAATTTGGAGGGGATCACTTATTTATAGGTAGAGGGAGCTAGGAGAGTCCAAATGAGGTGTGGTTTTCTACCACATGATCGTGATCGAACAACGAGAGCATGGAAGAGACTTAGATGGGTTTGGGGCCACTTTGGAAGGGGGGCTGCTATTTATAGAAGGAGGGGTTAGGATTGGGGTTTGAGGGTTTGGACCCTGATCTTGATCGGGCGGTTCCGACGCGGGGGGTTAGGCAGGCCTAGGTGGGCTGGACGAGAGGTTGGGCTGAGAGGAGAGGGAGAAATGCAGCCCGCACGGTTTTCGGACCGAAAACATCCGATTTAATATACCGACTATATTATGGATATAAGTTAACGGAAGGGCTATTAACGAGCTCGATCGCGATAAACTTGACAGCGGCCTGTCACACTATAATAAGACCGCACGGCAAGTTGCAACCCATTCCGAGAACATTTTATGCCACTTATAAAAATAATATTTTGGAGGAAAGGGCGCGAAAGCGTAGTGTGGTCGGGCTCACAACGGACAACGGAGAGTACCATGAACACGAACGGATGCAAGTTTTCAAAAACATGGAACTAATGCAGATGATGACATGAGATGAGATGCATAACAAGAACAAAATGCAAAACAAACGACAAAAACCCAACCACACGGGAAGTAAAATATCACATCTCCTAAAAGGCAAGGGTTGGAGTTACGGATATGGAAAGTTGTATCTGGGCGCTATAATCGTGGTTGCCGGGACCGAGGAATTTGTTGGATAGGAGTGAATGGAGGAGATTGGGATGTCGACTTTCCCAAAAGTCATCATTCATCACGTGTAGTGCATCCAATATCTACATCTTCATCCTCATTTTCAATTTCTCAACACCACCTCTTCGGCCAGAACTGGGGCATAGGTGAGGAAATGATCAAGGCCAAGGGATTAGGCCCACTTCAATTTCATCATCAATCTGCTCCGACGGGCGTTGAATGATTTTCTTCATCGATCCGCCATCTTCTTGCTCCATAAGGAACAATTTCTTTGATGACATGGAGGAAATCGAACGCATCAATAGGATTTTCGTGAGAGTTGGTCATTGGCCTCATTTTCTTCTCTCACCAAGAATTTGGCGCAGTTGATGCCTTCCTTTTTTCACATCAGCTCGCTTCGGCCTTTGGTCTTTCATTTCAGGCGTAGGAAGAATTGAGTTGGTGTAGGCGCAGGAGGAGCCGAGGAATTGTTGATTTTTTCAGCGAATCGTGCGCTTGCCTAATCTCTCAGCTTTTCAGCGCACCACTAGTGGATGCCCCGCATTTCTTCAAGGCCGGAATGGAGTCATCGCCCTAGAACTTACATTTTCATCAAGATGTCGAAAGTCATCGCCGGTGGCATGTTTTTCAAAGAGCCGAGCAGAGTCCGCACTCGAGGATTTTCTTGTTGCGGGCTGCAACAGCTTGTCATTTTCTTCGCCGTTGACGAATCTCACTTTGGCTCCTTGCCACCAAGATTGTATGCATCAAGTCTTTGCCGAGGGCTTGGATTTCAGACCGAGCCTTGAGAAGTTCGTGTCACCGACAACATTCTTCTTCGAGCTCCTTTCCAGATTGAGCCTTCTTGATCTCACGTGTTTTTCAAATTTCCATTTTCTTGAGTGATGAAATGGGTCAAGATATGACTTTGACCGAGTCGAGGCGATCACGATTGGAGTGTTTGGATCCTGCAGAGATCAATGAAATCGTGGATCTTCTTCGATCCAAAAGCAGTGGCACGATGTGCCTTTGGCTCTAGCGGCTTCACTGTCTCTCGATGATTTCGCAAGTTCATCATCGAGGCTTCATCATCGATGGCACATGGAATGCAACTGTTTCTTCCTTGACTGGCCGAGGACCGCGGCCCAAATTGTTGCTTTAGTCTTCAATAGTGTGGGCCCGATGAGGACGCGTGTACCGAGGAACTTGCCGAGACACCGTAAGCAATTGAAAACTAGTAGTCCTTTGGCATGTAGCCGATGCACAGGAGTTGAGGACTTTGGTGGAGCAGAGTACCGAGGAATTGGGCCGTGAGGGCTGCCGGTGAAGCACTTGGCTTACGAGCGTGCTTTAGGCATTGATTTCTCGGCTGACCGAGGCCTCAAGAGTGCAAGCAGCAGCAGAATCCTCATTGAATTTCCTCACGCCTCCTTGGCTTGTCTTGCCAATTTAGCTTGGCGCTTAGCCCATTCTTCAGAAAGTCTTCACCACTTTTGATGCTAGTGGGATCAGCTACTTGGCCAGTGCCAATGGAGCTCTTGGTCATGGAGGATTCAAAGCTAATTTCTTCATGTACTTTGGAGTAACATATCGATATTCTCTCCATTCTCTTGCCCATCTTCGCTCAATCTCCGAATGCGACTTTGCGCTGATTTTTGTTTTCTTTGCCAAATTTGGCTTCATCAGTGCAATAATCCTTATAGAGTTCATCAGGGATTTCAAAGCGCCATGACCTCAGCCTCTTTCCTCCTTTCGCGGTCTCTTTCCTTCAACCATATTCTTCGATGAGGAATTTGAACAACCGAACACTCAAGAAGTATGCGTTTTTCTTCGAGGAACTGCAAATGAGTTAAGTTGATGAGAACCTAGTGATTCAAAGCGGTCATGAGTACCTGTGAACAGAGTGTAGGTGCAAGGAATTTGAAGAGGTCATATGCGCTCGAGGTTTTTTCCGAAAAACAAGTTTTGAGGAATTTGACCGTTGAGTTTTGAGGAATTTCACTAAGCTTATTGTCTTAGGTTCCAGAGTTGACAGATTGACGATCCACAATTGAGGAATCTTGAAGAAAATGATTGCTTAGAGAAATGGATCAAGAGCATATAGTGTGTGAGTGTTCATATGTGTGAAGATTTGAAGAATAAAACACCTTTGAAGATTTTCAGAAAGTTTGAGAATCAAAGTGAGTAATAAAAGTAACTTTTAATTACCCGAACCAAAGAACACGATTTAACCGAGATGAACAGATGTGAAGTTCACAGTTAGATCTCCCACGCCTAACTTGGCGAGGGAAATAGCTACGGCGGGCGAGTGAAGATTTCGAATCGGCGCGAGTACGACGGCGACGAGGTCGAGGCGGAAGCTCTTCCTCACCGCGACGATGGAGAAGCGGCGGCTAGGGTTTGAGGAGCTCGAGCGAGAGACAACGCCGAAGGAAATGAAGTGAGGAAGGGAGAGGGTATTTATACACGGTAAAAACTGTTCGCTCAAGATTTTGGGACGAACATGCCCCCGCCTTTCTCCTTCACGCGACATGTGTCACCCACGCATCGTGCGTATGAGATCGTAAGATCGGTGAATAAAATAATGCATCATGGGATGCGAACGGTTTGAGCAAAGAAACCGAAAATCTGGATAAGGTTTGTTTTAAAGTTTCGTCGAATTTCTTCAATGACGAGACACGTGAAGACTTTGAACGAAGTTTCAAGTAGAACGCACATGAAGAATTTGTGAATAGATTGGGTTGAGTATAGCATAGAGGGGAAGGGTCCGATCACATTCACTTAGCGTAAAAAGCAACTTGAAGACTTAGCCATAAGTGAATGTCAGAGGACATAAACTCATATATATGTATAGCCAATGAAGAAAAACGACGGAAACAAGGAAGATTTTGCAAAGTTGAAGAATTTGAAAACTAAGAATTTCAAAATGAGGAAAAACTCAAATTGAAGATTTTCAACTTTTGTGGTGGCGTGACCCACCGTATAAGAATGATGATTTTAGACACCGCACAATTGTCGAGGGTTCGAGAATCAAATTTCTTCATTAATTTCTTCACACTTAGAAGGAAGTAAAATATCACATCTCCTAAAAGGCAAGGGTTGGAGTTACGGATATGGAAAGTTGTATCCGGGCGTTATAATCGCGGGTTGCCGGGACCGAGGAATTTGTTGGATAGGAGTGAATGGAGGAGTATTGGGATGCCGACTTTCCCAAAAGTCATCATTCATCACCGTGTAGTGCATCCAATATCTACATCTTCATCCTCATTCTCAATTTCTCAACACCAACCTCTTCACCGTGAACTGCATAGGTGAGGAAATGACCGGCTGAAGGGATTGCCCACTTCAATTTCATCATCAACTGCCCACAAGCAGAATGATTTTCTTCATCGATCCGCTTGGGATCTTGCGTCTTCTCCATAAGGAACAAATTTTGATGACATGGAGGAAATCGAACGGCATCAATAGGATTTTCAGAGAGTTGGTCATTGGCCTCATTTTCTTCTCACCAAGAATTTGGCGCATTGATGCCTTCCTTTTCTTCATCGCAGCTTTCCGCAGCCTTGGTCTCTTCATTTCATAGGTAGAAGGAAGAATTAGAGTTGGTGTAGCGCAGGAGGAGCCGAGGAATTGGTTGATTTTTCAGCGAATCGCGTGCAATGGTTCGATCTCTCAGATTTCAGCGCACCACTAGTGGATGCCCGGCATTTCTTCAACTGGAATGGAGTCATCAGCCCTAGAACTTACATTTTCATCAAGATGCTGAAAGTCATCGCCGTGCTGGCATTTTCAAAGAAGCCGAGCGAGTCCGCACTCGAGGATTTTGTTGCGTGGGGCTGCAACAATTGTCATTTTTCGTCAGTTGACGATCTCACTTTGGCTCCTTGCCAACAAGATTGTATGCATCAAGTCTTTGCCGAGGGCTTGGATTTCAGATCGAGCCTTGAGAAGTTCTTCGTGTCCACCGACAACATTCTTCTTCAGAGCTTCTCCTTCCGATTGAGCCTTCTTGATCTCACGCGGTTTTTCAAATTTCCATTTCTCTTGAGTGATGAAATGGGTCAAGATATGACTTTGACCAGAGTCGAGGCAGATCACGATTGAGTGTTTGGATCCTTGTGCCAAAGATCAATGAAATCGTGGATCTTCTTCGATCCAAAAGCGGGTACGATGTGCCTTTGGCTCTAGCGGCCTTCACTTGTCTGTCTCGATGATTTCGCAAGTTCATCATCGAGGCTTCATCATCGATGGCACATGGAATGCAACCTGCTTTTCCTTGGACTTGGCCGAGGACCGCTCTAGCTGTTTTAGTCTTCAATAGTGGGGCCCGATGAGGACGCAGTTGAGGAACTTGCTGAGACACCGAAGCAATTGAAAAACTAGTAGTCCTTGGCATGTAGCCGATGCACAGGAGTTGAGGACTTTGGTGGAGCAAGAGGTACCGAGGAATTGGGCCGTGAGGGCGCTGTGTGAAGCACTTGGCTTACGAGCAAGCTTTTAGGCATTGATTTCCTCGGCTGACCGAGGCCTCAAGAGCAGCAGCAGCAGAATCCTCATTGAATTTCCTCACCGCCTCCTTGGCTTGTCTTGCCAATTTAGCTTGGCGCTTAGCCCATTCTTCAGAAAGTCTTCACCACTTTTGATGCTAGTGGGATCACTACTTGGCAAAAGCTAATGGAGCTCTTGGTCATGGAGGATTCAAAGCTAATTTCTTCATGTACTTTGGAGTAACATATCGATATTCTCTCCATTCTCTTGCCCATCTTCGCTCAATCTCCAATGCGACTTTGCGCTGATTTTTGTTTTCTTTAAATTTGGCTTCATCGTGTGCAATAATCCTTATAGAGTTCATCAGTGATTTCAAAAGGCCATGACCTCAGCCTCTTTCCTCCTTTCGCGGTCTCTTTCCTTCAACCATATTCTTCAGATGAGGAATTTGAACAACCTAACACTCAAGAAGTATGCGTTTTTCTTCGAGGAACGCCGCAAATGAGTTAAGTTGATGAGAACCTAGTGATTCAAGAATGTCATGAGTACTGTGAATGAGTGTAGGTGCAAGGAATTTGAAGAGGTCATATATGCTCGAGGTTTTTTCCAAAAGACAAGTTTTGAGGAATTTGACCAGTTGAGTTTTGAGGAATTTCACTAAGCTGCTATTGTCTTAGGTTCCGAGTTGTATGATTGACGATCCACACAATTGAGGAATCTTGAAGAAAAATGATTGCTTAGAGAAATGGATCAAGAGCATATAGTGTGAGGTGTTCATATGTGTGAAGATTTGAAGAATAAAACACCTTTGAAGATTTTCAGAAAGTTTGAGAATCAAAGTGAGTAATAAAAGTAACTTTTAATTACCCGAACCAAAGAACACGATTTAACCGAGATGAACAGATGTGAAGTTCGCAGTTAGATCTCCCACCCCTAACTTGGCAGAGGGAAATAGCTACGGCGGCGGGAGTGAAGATTTCTAATCGGCGCTGAAAGCGACGGCGACGAGGTCGAGGCAAGGAAGCTCTTCCTCACCGGGCGATTTATGGAGAAGCGCGCGCTTAGGGTTTGAGGAGCTCGAGCGAGAGACGCCGAGCGGAGTAAATGAAGTGAGGAAGGAGAGGGTATTTATAGCCACGGTAAAAACTGTTCGCTCAAGATTTTGGGACGAACATGCCCTGCCCTTTCTCCTTCACGCGACATGTGTCACCCACGCATCGTGCGTATGAGATCGTAAGATCGGGTGAATAAAATAATGCATCATGGGATGCGAACGGTTTGAGCAAAAACCCAAAATCTGGATAAGGTTTGTTTTAAAGTTTCGTTCGCAATTTCTTCAAATTGACGAGGACACAAAGAAGACTTTGAACGAGTTTCAAGTAGAACGACATGAAGAATTTGTGAATAGATTGGGTTGAGTATAGCATAGAGGGGAAGGGTCCGATCACATTCACTTAGCGTAAAAAGCAACTTGAAGACTTAGCCATAAGTGAATGTCAGAGGACATAAACTCATATATATGTATAGCCAATGAAGAAAAACGACGGAACAAAGGAAGATTTTGCAAAGTTGAAGAATTTGAAAACTCAAGAATTTCAAAATGAGAAAAACTCAAATTGAAGATTTTCAACTTTTGTGGTGGCGTGACCCACCGTATAAGAATGATGATTTTAGACACCGCTGCAATTGTCGAGGGTTCGAGAATCAAATTTCTTCATTAATTAGTCTTTGGAGCTTGGAAGGGGTGCACATCCTGCAAGCTATATGGTTGAAGAGATATGGCAAGAGCTTTCTAAAGCAAAATACATTGAATGGGAAGGCCTATCAAAAATGCGATCCTCTCAATTGCATAAACTGAAGTGCGTATCTATTGCTTAATTCATATCAGTGGGATGTATTGCAGTTCCTGTCTAACCTATCGTTTGTCCATTTGCAGTGCAACATGTAAAGAAGCTCTAAAGAGCTATAATAGCCTTGATAATCCAACTGGAGACATGTCTGAAGAGCATCTAAATGAGCTAGACGAAGTTTTCAGGAAAGCTGCAAAGGCCGATACTCCAACAGAAGTATGAAACTGCCTTACATAGTATTTACTTATACCGGAAGGCCTGGTTTAATAATCAAACAACATGCATTTTGTGCAGGTTCCTGACCATCTCTGCTGCAAGATTACACTTGATATCTTCAGGGATCCAGTGATCACTCCAAGCGGAATTACTTATGAGAGGGCTGTGATTCTTGACCATTTAAACAGGGTAAGCAAGAAGCGTAAAATAAACACAAATCTCTTGAGACATAATTGGCTACTCATGTTTTGCGTACCAAACTCATGAGGCTTTCAAATTCGTAGGTTGGGAAATTTGACCCTGTGACCCGTGAACCACTGGAACCATTCCAACTAATATCAAACCTCGCCGTCAAGGAGGCTGTAGATGTATTTTTGAAGGAACATGGTTGGGCTTACAAGATCAGGTGATTGATTTGTACAATTGAATTGGTAGGGTACACCTTGATTGGAAGTAAGATTGGCAATACATAGTTCTGTTGTTCTGTTGACATCAAGGAAGTTGTACATACTTTCGAGTGTTGTTAAATTGGATTGGATCATACATAGAACTTGTCATGGGTACATGTGTAAGGAAATAGACATGTGGGTTTAGCAAGTGCAATTGCTGATATCTTGACATCCTTTGGCTATTTGTGGTCCTAAACGTTTTCAGAGCAGAGGGCAGGCCTGGCACAGTGGTGAAGTCTTTCCCACTTGCCAAGATGTCCTGTCTCTTTGCATTGCACTTTGCAGGGGTAAGACTAGGTTCCTGTAATCCCTCCCCAGACCCATCTTGTGTTAGAGCTTCTATGCACTGGGTCTGTCCTTTAAAAGTTTTTTGGAGCACTACTAGCTTCTATAGTGTACTCCCTACATCTCCCAAAAGAAGGCCTATCAATTTTGTCTCAAGTCAAACGTTCGATCGAGTTTGCAATCAACAATCCATTGCACTGTTTGGCTTGAGACAAACTTTATAGGTTTTCATTTTTGAAGATGGAGGGAGTACATCATTGCTGGTAGTGGATTGTTTGGATTCAGGATTTTGCTTTAGGAATGTTGAACAAAATCATAAGGATTTGAATCCAAGTCCAGTGTGCAGATAGTTGAGTTCAGAAATAACCATGGCAGTAGTAAACTTGAATTTGATGAGAATTGAGTAGGGCAAAATAGTATGAAAAGAAAACGCATGATGAAATTGTTCTGTTTCCTGATAGATAAAAGTTACAATGTTCTCAGACCGCCCAGCAGTACTTCGGTTGCGAAAAACAGTTTGTTTTGTTCAGGTTCCTGCCTAAGTCAGTCTTCTAGTCAAGTCATGGGCTTCTGGAGCAGCGCCGAGAGGTACCACTCGTTCTTCTCCACTCCGCCGTCCCGCTTCTGGCCGGCGTTCCACCGCAGCCTCTTGAACCCCACGCGGTGAAGCATTGGAGCGTACGTTGCGTTCAGCTGCGCGCCGGGGAACACGAAGTGGTCGAGCCAGAACAGCCCCCCGGGCCTGAGAACCCTGTAGACGTCGAACAGCGCGAACTCCAGCGCCACGCCGTCGCCGGGCACCATCCAGCCGACCGTCAGCTCGCGCCCCGCGTGCACGACGTCGAGCGTGCCGTCGTAGAAGGGCAGGCGGCGCGCCGGGCCGACGTGCAGTGGTATGAGCCCCCGCGAGGCGACGAAGCTGCCGAACGGCGCCCCGGTGTTGGTGGTCGCGGTCACTACGGTCACCCCGCGCTCGCGCATCCGGGCCGCGAACGTGCCGCCCCCGCCGTCGATGTCGAGTCCGATGCGCACCGTGCCCTTGGGCTTGGCCGCGAGCGCCGTGTCCACGGAGTAGGCGAGCGCGGCGTCGTCGCGCGTCCACAGTCCCTTCTCGCGGCGGCCGCGGAGGTCGAAGCCCAAGCCGCGGCTCGCCATGCACGAGTAGTTCTTGCACGGGTGGTACGCGTCCCAGACGACGCTGGTGTCCGGAGGCATTGACCACAGGCTCTTCGGCAGCGGCGCCGGCTCAGCGTACCCGGCCGGTGACCGCGGCCGGCAACGCCGCCGCGGCAG